>UELX01003589.1:0-22533 GCA_900480035.1 Eupelmus urozonus
TTTGCGGAAATAATAGACCATTTCCAGCGTGTCTTTTCAGGGAAATAAGTGGCCATTATCGTTGAGGTGGGAATAAATGTAATTATTTAAATCATGCACGTTCAATTAATTAAAAGAGATACTTTTCCAAAAAATTTATTGTCCACTACCGTTGGGTAACAAAGTCTTCGATTTAAATACGGTTAAGGTATTGAATCGAAAATTCAATCAGGATCACATTTCAGTGGGTGTGTACTTCTACCGTAATTTTATGCTCCACTCATGGTCAAGCCGTAATTGCGCCGAATAAAGAGATAAAGAAATTGATGGATGCTTTTATTTTCAACGGATTTCGAAAAATCTCTTTATGACGTAAGTCGAAGGGCTATAGAATTAAGCACTGACGCTCAAAGGCTATATAAAATAAAATCCTTGCTTCAGTGCTTATACTCTTTTGTAATCCATGAAAGTACATCAATAAATAAGTATATTTTATTAAGGATTCGCCGCGTCTCTTAAAGCAGTCGCAAGTTCATTGAAATTCCATTACAACGCTCATTAAGTCACGATTATGAAACTACTCTGCAAATGTTTTGCTGTGACACTTTACGCCATTAGAGCCGAATTACACACTAATCGGAATTCAATTCTGCTTCATTAGGCCGTGATTTCGGTCCATTACAGTCGAATCGACGTTCATTATAGGGCTACATACCGAAACCCAGCCCGGCGACGTTTTGATTAATTGAAAATAAACATCAACGCGGCGGTGACTAAGTTTTTTACGCGACTCTTAAAATTTACAAGCGTCATAAATGTCGCAGCAACGTGCGAATAACAAAGGCTGCCGCTTCAGGAAACGGCTCTAATTTATCCGTTAATGAACTTCAAGAAAACCAGCACGCGAACCGCGCAAATGAACAAAAAAAGCGCACGCAGTAACACCGGCTAAAATCCGACCGTTACTTTCACCAAAAGACCTCAACTCGATCCAAAAACGCTCTGTTATTCTCTCTCGCGCGGCTCGCGAAATTATCGGCTCTAAAAGAATCACACTCATCCCAAATTACAGCTCCTCCCGACAAAAGATCCAGCTCCGAAGTAAGCCAGCGCCAGGCGCAGCAGCAAGCAATATATATCAAATAAGCACCGGCAGAGCCAGCATAGTGGGAGCTCTCGAGCGCACCTTCACCAATTTCGCCGCCCGTGCACTTGGAGAGTTTTCAAGGCGACGAGGCCAGCAGCAGCCGGAGCTAAAAGCCGCCTCGCGCTCTCGTAAAGCAGCGCGGGCCTCACGTGACGGAGCCCAGATGTGGGAGCATCGAACGGCCTTGGTGACGTAAAAAATCCAGCGGATCGTTGCAGGATGTGTCGTTTGCTTTCTTTCTTTTGGCGCGGAGAGCCGGGCCTGGGTATCTATAGGTGCGCGGGTACAGAAAAACGCGCCGCGTGACGCCAGTGGGATGTGTTCGTTAATGCAGGTCCGATCTTAGCTCGAGATATATGGGAGAGAGGGCCTCTTTTTGTTCGGCGCTGTTTTGAATTATACAATTTGCTCAAGGTGAAGGAACCGGTACGAGCGTGCCCGCAAGTGTATATCCTATACTTGGCTGCGGATGATAGAGGAAATGAGCGCTGATCTGAGGTTCTTTTATTGGAGAGCGGCGGGCTGATGCTTAGCTGGTTCAGTTAGGAAATTAGAGGCTTTGTTTGGTGGACGTCTGGTTTATGATAATTTATGATCGATTCGTGACTTGGAAATTAGATGGGTTTTTTATTTGCGTGATTTCTGTGCTGAGGCTGCTGTGTTTTTTTAATAGTTGAATTTATTTACATGAAATTTTATTAGAAATGGGTATTGTCCGTGACACTGTCTGTAAGGACGATATAACAATAGTTCAGAACTTGTATTGTAAACTATTTTTCTTTCATTTGAATTTTCTGTATAACGTAATCGCATCCGTATATTGAGTCATGAAAAACAAACGTTAAAACTGCACTGCAGGTGAATATCATTAATATCTTTTAAATTCAACTACGTATCTTAACAAGTTGTAGATTATTATAAGAATATATTTTATCACTTATTTTGGCAATAAATATGGTTTCTTATAAACTTTGTTTCATTTTATTCTGAAATTTTAAAAGAACAAGCTCAAATTGGTTGATAGTCGCGCTGATAACAATTTTATATTAAAACTAAAATGACTTTTTATATATGACAAAGTTCGTACTTATATTGTGCATAAAATGGTACTAAGTTTTTTTTTCCAATAAAGTTATTAAGATTAATATCTTCATTTATAGCAATTTACTGATTCGCTTAATTTATCTTAACATTTTAATTATAATAAATTTTAATTACTACAGTAAAAACGTAATTTTTTAACTTTAATGATATCAAATGAGTTTTTAAATTTGATAATAAAGGTAATTTCATGTATTATATATTAATGAGTAAAGTTAAAGCATAAATTATTTAATCTTCGCTGATCCATTACACATAAAAGAATAAAGATTTATTCTTGTTTGTATAGAGCTCATATTGATTCTTTTATTCCAGGCAAATAATAAAATGATGAGGAAAATTAATAATATTATATGAAACAGATTTCACCATGATCATAAGAGTATTTATAAATTCGTTATTTAATTTTTTCGTTCATATTGTTTGTTTTTAATTATTTTAAGTTAACGTACGAGCATGAAATAAAATCCGTTTAAAATCAATCGTAATTTATTATGTAGAAAACACATTAAAAATTGATCTTCACCATAAGCATTAATTAAAATGTTTTTGTGAATCTCTGCCCTTAAAAAGTTTTACACTTTCAGTTATACTTAATGCCTTTTGACTTAAGTGACAAGAGTTGATCGAAATATAATTACGTGATCACACAACAGCGGCGCTGATTGATTATAAGTTATAACTCTGTCATTATACTCCAGAATAAACTTAAAGCTAAGAAAAACGGAGAAATGCCATATTATAAAAAAGTAGCGTTAATCAATGTGGAAACATACTTCTAAGATAACACTTTTACATCACAATGCTAGAAGATCAATATCACGGAATAACATAACAGCTCCCGACACGTAATACATTTTCCAACGCGCTTGACTTTAACGCAAACTGCAGCCGATATTTACATCTCTTGTCATCCATATTCATAAGGCAAAGAATCAATTTTCCTATTTGATAATACTTTCTGTAACAGTTGCATCAGAGGCATTAAAAAAACAAACATATCCCCTTTCGGAACGCTCGTTACGCAAGCCGCGTGAAATGTTTTCGGAATAAATTAAATAATGGATCTTCGAAATTTTCAAGCCCGCGAATTGCGAAATATTTGCTTTTCCATAAACTTTTCATCTCGACAATTTCACCAAAAATTTCCTACCTAAACAAACCCACTCGATCGGCTGCATTCTACGCATACCCTCAAAAAAGCAAACCAGCATCCCACCATCATCCAGCTCAATCCTCAGCACGCTAAATTCCCCTGACTATTCAATAACCCGGCCACACTGAAAAAAAAGCCTTTCCTTATCGCAGACTGATAAAATTCCCGGAGCGTCCGAGCGGAACCGATGCGCCGCTACTCCTTTGATATACCGAAGCTCGGCAATATGGTAATTAAAGAAAAATCGCCGGCTGCTGCTGGCTCAGCTGGCGGGAGGTTTTAAAATTCGCGCGAGAAAAGAGCTCCCCGCGGGCTTCCGCTGCTCGATATTACGAAAAGTTAGCGCGCTCCCTCGTTAGCCGTTGAATCTTGAGCGTGCCGTGAATATTTGATAATCCCAGCTCTCTCTCTCCTTTGTCGGGGTGGCTGCTGCAGCTTCTCTCCTTAATTTTGCCGGAGCCTTCAATTATTACAAAAGCAAACGTTATTGTTTCGTAACGGAGCGTGCGTGTGTATGTATATGCGGGACCGAAATAAGCGCCGAAAATATTGCCGCAAAAATTATCGTACTCGCAGGATAATGCCAGGCAAGGCCGTTAAGTTTACGGCTCTTTTTTTTTCGTCGCCGCTAACCGTAGTCGAATCGATGTAAGCGCTAAAGGCTTTTATCGGTAAATCGAGATTTGCGAGGTCGCATTTTTTCGAGAGCGCGCGGATTGTATTTGTGTAAGGATTTCTGGCGCCGGCGATTATGCCTCGAGAATTTCCGGGCCACCTTTCGAAAAGCGCTCGGGAGGATTAAGTGGAGGAGGAGTAATGAGCGCCGAGGTGTGGTTAAATGTTGGATGGGAAAAAAAGGAGGCTGCGGAGAGTGGCTTTTTTTTTTGCTGGGTGTTGGAATTTAGTTTGAAGAATTAATTTTAGTTTGTCTGTTATTTTTTGCTTCTTTGTTTATGATTCTTGTAATAAGAACAATGTTTGGAGAACTTTTAAAAGTGAATTAAGACAATTAGTTTTTTCAAGCTACTCAAGAAAGTAGCTTTTTCAAACTAGAGATTCTTACGGCTTTCTTTTTATGAAAAGAAAATACATAACTAGATTTTCATTAGAACCAAAATTATTTTGAAATATAAAAGTTTTTCGTAATTTTATAAAATTTTTCATAGTTTTTTGGATTGACTACATTTGAACTTACAATAATTTTTTATTTCTTATAGAATTTGCTATAATTATTCCACGTATTTAAAACAAACATTTGTGTAAAGATTATATCTGAAATGAGGTTTCGTAAATGACTTATGAATCATGATGATATGCAAATAAGTGTAAGTATCTGTTATATATGCGTGTACATATCCCTACATGTTCTAATATTTTTTAGTAATGTGTATTTGTACTTTTGATATTGTGAATCTTTAAAATTTTTTTAAAATAATTTTTTTTTTTATCAAGAAAAGAAATAAAATAAACAGGTTTCGAATGAAAGAGTAATTTTAAATTGCGATGTTCACGAGACGTTGCAATTTTAAATAACAAATGTTTAATTTATCCAATCAAACGAAAAAAACACAATTTATATTGATTTAAATAAATAAAACGAAATAATCTGAATAAAAATGACCTTGCAAATTTGAAGATGGATTAAGGATTAAAAAGCGTAGTTGCTCCAATGCATTTTGAAATTGTTGACACCTCATGTCACTGTACATTCGATCTAAAAATAACCCAAAATCAAGATTATCCAAACACCTTTTTCAAAATGACAGATCGCATACGATATTCAAAATAAACTAATCTACAATTACGAATCGCGTCTACACTCTTATCCCAAGCAGCGTTTACTAACATCGACCAATTCTAATTACCATCTATTCTACTTTTCAAGCATCTCCGTCAAACAAGCCAGCTCATTTAAATCAACACTCGCTCCTCACTCACAGCGACATTCTCGGCTCGCCTCAATAATACCCGGCTCCCGCTTATTAATAAAAGCCAGTAATCTCAATACTCTTACTCAAAGCCTTAGCAAAGCAACTTCTTTCGCGGACAGCCAGCGCAACTCAACCCGACTAAATACAAATCTCATTATAATGCATATTGCACAGAGAGACAGATCCGACCGGCTGTATAGTCAGGCGCTCGCGCGAGAGAAAGACAGTTTCTCATCTCTCTCGTAACGGTTATAAGCGCGCTCTCGGACCGAGGGCTCATTGCGCAATGCAAATCCCGGGCTCGATTGCTTTTCATTTATATATACACACGAGCGCGCTCTGACGTTGACGCGCGCGCGTCGCCCTTTTCTCCATAAGTCCAAGGAAAACGCAGAGACGCAATCGTTAAAACTATAACGCCGGCACCAATATTCGATAAGCATCGCTCTTTCGTCACGCGGGCCCCTCTTGGAACATACGCGCGCACTTGAAATCCGAACGGTGAAAAACCAAATGACGGAGAGTGAGAAAAAAAGAGCCGGCGTCGTATACAGACACGCACACGTATGCAATCGCTCGCACGAGGATGTAGTGAGCGGGCTCGTATATTACGAGAGGTAAAAAAGGCGTCGGCGCGGCGCGCGAGGCGATCGGGATACAGTTTGCAGGGAGAAAAGAAAGGGACGCACGGGGGAGTGTGCGTGTGCGGTGAACGGAATTTGGTTGTCCTTCGCCGGATGAACCTGCGCGCAGGCTAGCCGGCGCTGCTCTTTGGTTCCTGGTTGCGGCTATTGGCTCTCCTTCTCTTCTGGCTTGAGGGCGGCCCCCGCGCGCCTGGTATATAAGTCAAAAGTCGGCAACCTGTACATCGCACTAGCCGTACGGTCCTTAATCCGTAAGCAGCTTCACGCAACTCGCTCCTCAAGATGCAGGCACTCGTGAGTATTTCGCCTTGTCTCTCTCTATCTCTCTCGGGTTCGGGCTCGCTTTGGGGAAAGTTTTGGGGAGAGCTTGGGTTGTTGGAAAATTAGAGGGGACTTTAGAAGAGGCTTCGCCGGGAGAACCGCGAATTATAATGGGGATGTGTAACTTTTGTTAGATTCGCTCTTGTGGGAGATGTTGGCCGGGATGTCGGGAGGTTTCTTTGTTTCGCTGGCTCTGAGTGATTAGGATTGTTGGGAAAGTTTAACTATTTTTATTAAATTATGTGCTCTAATAACGTAACTTTACTTTCTCTGATATGTTTTTAATATGTTTACATGATTTATTTCACATTATGTCGATGATTAATTTTTTTTATACAAAGAGTGTTATTTAAATAGTTCATAATATAGATATATCAAAATAAAAATTAACTGTTTTAATGAATAAACTTTAATTAAATCACCCATCACATGTATACGCAGCTTATTTAACTAACAAAATTAATCTAACCAATCAACCCTTTTTATAAATTTCAGGCACTCCTCCCTCTGTTCATCGCCTCGGCGTTGGCCGGCGACCTCTACGCCCCCACCCTGGTGGAGCCCATTCCCCAGTACACCCAGGAGCAGAACACGGCCACAGGCGAGTACGGCTACAGCTACCACGGCGGCCCATCCGCCAAGACTGAGTTCCGCGCCCCCGACGGCACGACCACCGGCACCTACAGCTACGTCGATGCCCACGGCATCCTCCAGACCACCAGCTACATCGCCGACGAGTTCGGTTTCCGCGCCACCGGCAGCAACATCCCCTCCGAGGGCGCCGTGCCCCTCGACGCCCCCGACGTAGCCGCCGCCAAGGCCGCCCACCTCGCCGAGCACTCGCGCGCCACCCTCGAGGCCCTCAGCCACCACAGGAAGAAGCGCTCGCTCGCCCTGGCCCCGGCTCTGCCCATCGCCCACGCCGCCATCCTGCCCGTCGCCACCTCCAGCTCGCACCGCTTCCAGATCCACAGGAGCGCCCACATCATCGAGCCCGTCATCGCCAGCCACCCGGCTTTCCTCTACCGTAAGAAGCGTGGACTCTCTCCCCTCGCCTACGCCGCCCCTCTGCCCTCCAGCAGCGCCAAGATCTACGACGAGCTGAGCCGCCAGCCCATCATCGCCGCCGCCCCAGCTGCCATCGCTGCCCCGGCTCCCATCGCCGCCCACGCCACCTACGCCTCGCTGCACGCCCCAATCGCCGCCGCTGCCCCAGCTGCCCTCGTGCACAGCCTGCCCCTGGCCACCTCCAGCTCGCACCGCTTCCAGATCCACAACAGCGCCAAGATCATCCAGGAGTTCCACCAGCCCATCTACGCCGCCGCCCCAGCTCTGCCAGCTGCCCTCCCAGCTGCCCCAGCCTTCGCCCACGAGACTTTCCTGCCTGGACCAGCTGCCCTGCCCGCCGGTCTGCCAGCTGCCCCCATCGCCGGCGAGTCCCTCTTCGCCGACAGCGACGCCATCGCAGTTGAGAGCGCTTAAATACATTATATCGTTAGATCGCGTCTCTTAGTGTGCAAGAGAGATTGTCAGTTGTACGCGTGGCGACTCTCGTAAAGGAATTTTCGAAACTGATTTCATTGGCGTTTTGATAATTCCATTTTCGACGGTCGAGGAGAAGATCACTCAGAAAGACTATTGTCTGGGGGGCGGCAAGCCTCGTCGCGGACTCGACGAGGCTCGCGCGTCCCTCTTTGTTTTGCCGAGTCCACTCGGGCGCTCTAAGAGCGCCGTGGTGGAGTCGCTTCATTAACTCGTCGCTGTGTCATCCCATCATTGTAAAAAACGAATCGTTGAAACTCCTTTTTTTTTTACTGATAAATATGTACGACAATATTATATCGAAATGCTACGTGTGTGAGTAGCATGGTGATGAATAAATAATACATATTTAAACATTTCTCGTTGTTTTTCTATTTTTAACCTGCCGTGATGTAATTATTTTGGGAAGAGAGCGTTTGCTACAATAATTGTAGGCTCGTATAGGAACTTGTGAAATAATAATATTCATAGCATATAACCATACTGCGACCTTGAAAGTATATTACTTCACCTGTTGCTTTCTAATTTTAAAGTAAATTCATTTTGAAGTAGATTATGAAGCTGAAATAACAACAAGAAAGTATAATTCTCTGCTTAATAAGTAGACATCTTAAATTTATAAAATAAAAACTGATTTTTTTACATTTTTAAAAATATACTTTGTACTTTTTTAAGTCACCTTGAAACTAATAAGCATTTTTTTCATGTAACTTATATATTTCAAAGGATACACGCTTTGAAATAAATCAAAATTTAAAACTAGAATTACCCGACAGACTGCTCCTGAAACAAAGGCCAGTAAAGTCTCTACTTTTTGGTTGTTTTTAGATACTTGTTTGACGTTTTGAGTAATCACCTATTAAAGAAATGTCGGGTTTTGAAGAGCTGGAATAGCTTTAAAGTGGAAGACAGGTGTTCGAGAAAACAAAGAGCGTAAGGGTGAATGCACGATTCACCCTGAATCTTTATGTAATAATACTATAGATTACAAGTATTTAGGTATTAATGAACAATTTAATTAAAATATTATTTCAAAATTATTGAAACATGTTTATAATAATTGAAGCTTGTATAAGGGCAAACTATTCCTGGTGTCAAGGTAGGCATCTTTTTGCTTAATTAAAAATATTTATTATTCCTTGAAATTCATTATACAAGAGTGGATTTGTGGAATGCACTGATAATACAGTAAAAACTCTCACACCCTCGTAGAAACTATAAAAGCAAATACATATTTTTCCTTGATAAATTAAACTGTCGTGCTTTCACTTTCTCACCAAAAAATTCAAGTTTTATTTAATCGCATGTCACATTAGCACCGGCTTCTTAAGGCTTCACTACCGGTCCAAAACGAAAATTCGAACTTGGAAACTTGTAATATCGCATTTTTGGAAACTGGTATTCATAAAATTTTACATATCTGGTTAGCTTTAAATAAACATTTTTCAGGCATTAAACTGTTTTCAATAACATTGGAGGCATGCTTTAATAAACTTATCGTGATACCAATTAGTTGTTTTGACAGCAGTAGAAATGAATATATATACATAAACACATTTTTGTGTCTAACCAAACACGCCCTTTATCTACTTGTGTTCACGAAAAAATGCTTTCATCTATTTTATCATTACTTTCGCTAACTTAAAAAGCTTGAAACATAAATTACATTTATTAGCAGTCATAAACAAGACTTATTTCATAAGTATTATAAGAATCTTCTTATACATCCAACTACGAACAACTTACCCATACGCAAATCCAGGAAGAAAGCAGCCCCACCAAACCATTTCGTTTCTTACCGCTCAAAGCGCTCCTCTTCCTATATAGCCGTCGTACGAGCTCTCCAGTTCGCAACCGCGCGCAATGAATCTAAAGGGTTGAGCGACCGTAAGCCGCGCAGTATACACGATCCTGTCCGGTGCGTATCTTTGTTCTTTAGAGCTAGCGCGGCTGGCCTTTCTGGGAATCGCTCTTACCTATTCCTCTTCGTGCTCGTCTTCGTGAAATCCAATCGCGCTCGCGCTGTAAATTTGAACTTTAAGAGCCCCATGCGCTGCTTTTGCGCGAGATTTCGTTAGAGGTTTTAGCGGTTTTGTTGCGATTAGTCTGGCTTTGTTGTGGGTGTCGAGCGTGTCGCTTTGGTTTTTGTTGCTGGGTGTGTTTAAGGGGCCTTTATTACTGTTTCTGTTTAGGTGAAAGAGGAATTGTAGATGCAGATTGCAGATACTGAGATTGGTTAGATACTTATCTCGTATTTTTTTGTAATGTCAAAGTTTATTGTGATGACAATTTTTTTATGGTTATTTTGTTTTATTTTGAATTGGTTATTTATTGTTTTCTAATAAAGATCTTCGGCATTGTTATCTAACGGATTGAATAAAGTGCAAAGTAACCTTAAAAATATATAATCCAAATATTAAAAATTTTATGTACTTTTGCATTAAAATTAATGTATTTACATAAATTTTAACAGGTTTGTTTCTAGCACATTTACATTTTTAAAGAACATTTTGTAAAGTACAAATGAATCAAAGTAAAATATTTAAGATTAGATGAAATTTCATAAAGGACATGAACATTTAATTATTGATTATACGACACTTATCAAAGTTTGTTTTATTATTCCTATCTTTTTTTGTAGGAGGTCGGATAGTCCGTCCTTGTCTAATATATAGTTTTTTAGAATTTTCTTTTAAACCGATCGATCAATTAGTCATTTTATTTTAAATTTCGAGAATTGTTTCAACTTTTGTATATAAAGCACGCTTAGATATTACAAGTTTTAAATATCGAAAAATTTCTAATTCATAATAAACAACACGCAATTCATATTTTCTTATAGAGACTCCGGTGCCCTCTTCATAACTAACACCAAACCAAACTCACAAAAATAAATTAAATTTAAAAATTACTCATCCACACATTCACAAATCACTAAAAAGAGAACCAACAACCCCTAAAAACCCCTCAAACTTCCAATCCCTCTTCCCTCCGCAAACCGTCTCCTCGACCCACGAACCCAGCTCGCCAATTCGAATTCCACTTTAACAGCCGCTACCAAGACCAAGCGATCGCCCCGCAAAACCCGGCAATCCATTCTTCAACGACTCTCGCCTCGAGATAATCTCTCTGGCACTGGCGCCCGGTCTCCGCGAGACAGAGGGTAAAAAAAATCGCCGAGAGAAAAAAAAAAGGTCGTGTGCCTTCCGGAGCAGTAATCGCGCTCGGGCGCGCGGCCTGACCTCAGCCGGCCTGTCGCCCTTAGCGTGTCGCTCGGCTCGGGCGACACGAACGGCTCTCTCTCTCTCTCTCCCTTTCGCAAGATAGCACATCTCGCTCTCCTTCGAGCTTGCCCCTAATGATCAGCAATGAGCCTCCTTTCTCGCCTTTTCTACCCTGTACGCCGAGCCGGCTGCGCGGCGGATAAAAGGTATAAAAGGAAAATGAAGGAAGGTAGAAAGAGCCGCGGGCGCGAGCGCGGCTTGCTGAGAAAATGGCTTCTGAATACGGTGCAGGGGAGGTTCGTTTGTGGAGGGATACTTTGGCGATGAGATTGTCGGGAATTTTGTCTCTGATTAAGTTTTATTGTAGTTTGAAGTTTTATTAATTGCGGTTTAAGGGGATCTCGATCTGTTTCGGAGAATGTTTGGGTTGGAAGGAGAAAAGTTTGAGAGTAATTAGCGAATTAAAGTTGAATATTTAAATTAAGAATTTTGAATATGTCGTTTTATGTGGAAATTATTTGCCAAATATTGATATAGTTTGGGATCTATTTTACCAGATACCAAATCAAAGATTACTATATATAAGACTTGAAAATTAAAAGTTTCGAGTAAATTGCTCTAAAAATCAAATAAAATTTATTTGAATATATTTCCACACTCTAAACTCAAAAATACGAATTCCGAAAGAAGAAGTTTAAAAGATTTTAATCTTTGCAAAAGTTCAAAATGTAGTATTTAATCTTTACGTAATTTAACTGGATTTATCACACTTTAGGTAATAATTAAAATACACGTTTTAAACATCATATGAATTTTTGAAAAATTTGTTTGTTTGTAGTATTTACATTTTTAAGCGCAGAAATAATTTTTAAGTAGTGATACTGCTACAATATTATCAGAATATTGCTACAATATTATTGCAATATAGCTTTAATATTGTTACAATACTGATACAATATAATTATAGTATTACCGCAATATTGAAACAATATTGTTACAATATTACTACAATAACACAATATTGGCACAATATTGTTTCAATATTGCTACAATATTGCTACAATATTGGTACAATATGGACACTATTAATGTAGTCTTTTGTATCATAAATATTGCAAAAATATTAGTGTTATTTTGCTACAATAATTTTGCTAGAATAATATCATTGCAATATTTTACCAGTATTTTAGCAATATTATTATATTTATGTTATATACTTTTATAATATTTTTTTCTAAAGTTTAAAAGTACAAAATCATTTCAGAAATTTTTCTTGTTGTAAAGTTTAAAACGTGCATTTTAATTTCTTTATCTTAAGTATGATTAATGCAGTTAAATTATGTAAATATTAAAACCTACATTTTAATCGTTATGGTTACTTAAATGATTGAAACCTACATTTTAAACTTTTATAAAGATTAAAATGTAGGTATTAACATTTTACTTTCAGATTTAGCACTTTTGAGTTTAGAGTTTATGGGCTATCAAGATAAGTGAATAAGTCATTTTTTCAAATATAGAGTGATTAAACGTGAACATTTCAATCTTAAAAGTGAACTTCAAAGTGTCATTCGAACTTCTGACAAATATTTTTTAATTTTTGAGTAAGACACTAAATGCACTTTCTCGTAGATAATATATAGCAAATCTTGTTATCATCATTACCACCATCATCTTTTTAATATTCGAATATGACACTGTATGCACTGCTTCATAAACGAGATTACTATGATCATCTAAATATCTTCTACAAAAATTAACTAATATTGAAAAAGATGTCCAAGTGACTAGAATGATCTCCGGTAAGACATCATCTATGATGAAATGCACCTGATATATTCGAAAATTAAAAAAATATTTTGCAATTTCTTTAGAAGATTTTTTTGGGGTGGTAATAGTGACATCAGATAGCGAGACTTCATCTTCGAGGAAACTTCATCTTGGTATAAAACTATCATTCTAATGATCAAACCTTAAATAAAGTTGAGTCTATTAAAATGTAATTGAGAAATTCGTGAAATTTCTGGAAGAATTTTCCTCTCTGAAATATCGCTTAATATTACGTTAAAATACTGTTCTCAATTTTATTACCGATAATTCCCTAAAATTTTTTTGTATAAAAACAAAATTAATCCTACTTATCAAAAATATACTCTAAATTTCAGGAAATACGTAGAAGATTCCTACTTCAGCTGACAATTTTAATCCGTTATTTTAGCTATATTTTATTATCCTTCGCAATGTACAGCGGAATAAAGAGTTTAATGCCACACTTGTTGCGCTCTTGGCTTCCGAGCCGATCGGTCATTCACAGACTGAAAAAAGGCAAAAAGCAATCAATTTTCACCCCCTTCCTCGTACTATTTTCCAATATTTTTAATGAAAACCTCATATATATCACGTCGAATTACCGAATAAAAGCACGACCCTTCGCGCAGTCCTTTCCCCCTTACAAATATAATCCTCCTTCATAAAAACTCCAGCCCGTCACGACTACAACCACCTTCCAATACACCTCGCCTCAAGAATCTCCAAAGCCAAATTTATAGCTCCAACAAAATGTTTGCCGAACACGCTGTATATTTATCCAGTCGACGCCGGCAAACTACGCTAATTATTTCATCATTGTCCGGCCCTCCCACCCTCTCTGTTTTCCTTTCTACTTTCACGGCGACAGCAGCCCCCCCGTAAAACACCCACGCGCCTCGAACGAAAATAGAGCCTCGAGGCGCGGGCCTCTCCTCCTCTCTCGAGGCCGATAATGCGACGACGCGTCCTACAAACGTCGATTGCCCCGCGTGGCTCGGGGACAACCGTCGATTTTTCCTGCGCGCACCGAGCGCAATTACCGGGGCAAAAGCCCGCGCTCTCGCTGAAAAGCGCGTCAATTAATACTCGTCAGCTGTCGGCGAACGGGTTGAGCTTGCGACGGAGCTGCGTATATGGCTATACGAGCGGCGCGCAGGTATGCCAGGGTGAATTATGAGGCGTCGTGCTGGCTGAGAGAGAGAGGCTCAAGTGTGGCGCGAGGCAGGTATGGAGTTCTTGGACGGCGAGGAGCGAAGAGTTTATTATAAATGAATCCGAGCGAGCGGCTTTTCAGTGGGCGAGAGGGTTTGCCTTCTCGGATTTCTCCCGGCTGCGGGCCATTAAGCGCTTTTTTACGGGCGCTTTCGAGGAGCTTTTTTGCCGAGGGGGGAATTGAAGGTTTGGATTTTGGATGCTGGCTTGCGAAAGGGATGAGGAGTGTGGTGAGTTATGGGCTTGTAATGTGGCAGTTGTTCGAGTTGGTTTTCTTTTGGGATGAAGGAATGTGTTTTATTTAATGGAAATTAATTATGTAGAAGTACTTACCAGCTTCGGTCTTTATTATATCGTCTTGTTATTACGATATTATCGCCTGTATTGATATTAGCATCGAAATGTTGAAGAATATCCATCACTTTTATTAATCCTCTTTTGTAGGCTCTATGCAGACAGATTTTATCAGGCTTAATTTTTCCTTTTATAAATGGCTTTTTTATTTAACAGCGATTTCATGATCGATGCTCGTTTAACAGCTAAGTACTACAATAAAAATATTAATACAACCTCACTAATTATTTTTTGTTATTTCGTTTTGATAAAAGGATAGAAGTGTTATTTTTTAGTAAATTTTTAAGGTATTTTCTAATCTTTTCTTGACTTTATACAAGTGAATATGATTCATCAATCACTTTAATATTGCATTTGCAATTATTATATTTTCATAATAAAATTAATAATAATTTAATGTGGTTTAGTTGGTTGGATGGTTCTTAAAAATCACAGGCTTAATAAAGAAGTTACTGATATTACAGTGGTAAAATAAAACACGTTTTATAGATTAAATTTTCAAATTCATTTTAAAATATCTGATAACGTCGGTTCAACAAGCTTATTTTTGTAAAACAAAAAGATAATGCAAGAATGTTGTGAAATGTTTTCTAGTGTGACTAAATCTTCAAAGTTTAGAAGAACAATTAATGATGTTATTCAATGTATTTGTTTCATGAACTTTACGGTAATTCTGATGGTTTGACGTCAAAAAATACTTCCAGAAAAACATTTCAGTATTGCAGTTGTTACGCCAAATCACCAATTTGCGACAGATGTAACTATACAAAACTTCTCTTTCAAAGGTATTATAGTAAATTTAATTGAATGAGTAAATTGCAAAACAAAACAATAAAAAGTAAAATTCTTCTGAAACAACAAGGTTATAAGTAACGATGAAAACTATTTTTAAGCTTTTCTCCTTTTTAACAAAAACAAGAAAAAAACAAAAAAAGATGATCTTTGTTTAATAAAATGTATACTGAAGTATGACGAGAAATAGAAAAAAAGCAGCAAGATAAAATAAAAAAAAGAATAGGATGAGAAACAAGAATGCATATATATTATATGCAGACATTCTCACACACGATGTTCATACATGTATTTTTTAGTATATATACTACACTTCAAGCCTAAATATTTTAAACAATAATTACTGCAATAATAGTATTTCATCAAAAAATTGTTTTATTAAAAGGGTTTACAGACGTTTCTCAAATGGTAGTAAGCTAGTGAAAAATATGAGTTGTATTAAATTCTAGGAAACTGGATCAGTAATCAACTTATCCTGTTTACTGGTTTTCATTATTCATTTCATATAAATAATAACAAAAATAATATGACCATTAAATATGAATAATAAATAAACTGCCTACTTTAAAGTAGTGAAAATGAACAAATTCGTAATATTTGACAAAGCATATAACTTATGTATAATCTGTCATTATATCTGTGGCTTCCCCACATAACACAGATCATTTTTTGTCTTAATTTTTTGTCCTAGTCTTAATGCAGCATTTTTATTAAATATCCGCATTCCAGTATATTCTATGAATTTCATTCATAAAAGGGACCTAAAAGTTCCCCAAAATCAGTATAAACTTGATTTCGAAAAAGAAAAAAAACTTACTCAGTCAAGCGACAGAATTCTCCTAAAAATCATCAAACTCAAGATTCCCTTACCCCCGCTTAAAAATCTTACCCACTATTTTCAATTACCATCTTCCACTTAGAATATTACCCCTCCCGTAAATCCGCCTCTAAAAAAGAAGAAAACGATTAATCTATACCATGCAGAATAAATCCGTAATCCAATCGCATCCCTCCCTCTCTCCACTTTTTCCATAAACCCTCTCGCTCGGCCGAATCTGTAAAATTCATGAGATCTTCTCCGTCACTGTAAATCAGTCGCAGAAATGTGCACCGCTCGCGCGTCCACACACACACACACATTCACGTGCACATCCGCGCAGCGAGCAAATTTATTACTTCGTCCCCTATCAGCGCGCTCCCTCGATTAGATTTACAGAAGCGCGAGAGGTGGGGGGAGCTGTATCGCTGTCGACGCCTTTGCCGCATAAAGCACTCGCTCTCGAGTTTGCTTTTGTATACACACAGAGACGGCGTCCACTGTCGGCGGCTCGATCCTGTTTTCCACGGAGTTATGCGCTCGCCGATGTCTTCCTCTCTTTCCGACTCTTAACGCGTGGGCGTAGGTGGGGGCTGACGTATGGCTGGAGCCGCCGGCGGATCCGCGGAATCCAACGCCGAGAAGGGAGATTCCCCGGCGCGCTAACTTCTGCCGGATGCGGGATGGATGGAGAAAAATTCGGAAACGGAGATGTGCTGCCGGCTGGGTGGGTGGAAAAAATGGGTGGGATTATGAGAAGCGAGCGAGAAATGTGGGAGGAAAGATTTTTACGGGGAGGTGAGGATTTGGGAGAGGATTGATTTATCGTATCCTTTCGCCGGCTTTTGTCGTTCGTCATTCGTCAGCCGAAGGTTTGGGCTTTTTTTGGGGGGGGAGTGAGTGTTTAATGGATTTTTCTTTTATCGGCTATTACTGAATTTTTATAACTCAATCGATGTTTGATAGGTCGGCGAAAATAATTTAACGAAATTGGAATAAATTCCATCTTGATATAATAAATCTTTGGGAATTCATTTATATTTGGAATGGCGAGATGAATATTAGAATACGGCGATAAGGGAAAAGTTAATTCCAAGAGAAACTTGTTCTCGGTGATAAATATCCTTATCACAAAAGCAAAAACTACAAGAGACCTCAAGAAATCCGAGTAAATAGTAATAAACAAGTAAGAGCGTTAACATCCAGCAGGCATGGCTAGAAAAATTGAAGCGAAACGTATCATCCGCGAAGCAAGATCAACAAAGAGCGAAAAAAAGTAAAAGCAAAGTGAAACTCGAAAGGAAAAAGAGAAATAGAAAAAAGCAATCTTCTCTCTTACCTTAATTGAGGTATAGCGTCACGGACGCGGAAGGCCAAGGGCGCGCGCAGCTAAAGTGAGAAAAAGCGGCTGGCGCGCAAACGAACGGCTTGTCGGAGTATACAGCTGGGGAAAATCCAGTAAAAAAGTAACGGAGATACGATATGCGATGAGGAAAAAGGAGAAAAAGGCAGCAAGGACAAAACGAGAAGCGTCGTAAGCGCGCGCCAAAGAAAAAAGGATTCCGTCTGCGCGCACGCTCGTTTTCTCTAAAAGCTTGCCGCCTGGAAGAGAAAAGCGAAGGACAAATTTTATACGCGGCCCCCTAGGAATAAAAGCGTAACATGACAAATTGGCACGTAAACCGTATAAAACGGGAGCCAGATAAGAGAAAAGCGCGCGCTGGAATGTTAAAGAAGGGGAGGGTAGAAGGGATCGATGGGCTAGAGGAGAGAAACTACCGGGCGAATAATAAGAAATCTGTGCGTAGCTCGCAAAGCCATCCGAGCCGGACAGCGAACTGCTCTACCCGTCGTCCTTCCTTCCTGCGTTCGATCTTCTGGCTGCGGGACACGCTTGACGGCAAAAGCGTGGGTCAGAATTTTTCAATTTCTTTGCCGTATTGGTATGCGTGTGCTTTTTCCTCGCTATTTACGCGTGGTAACGAGAAAATATGTGCACGTGAGTTATGCGCATGAATTGAGATACGAAGATGCCTAATTGTGTTTCATAAATGACTATATAGTATTCCAATAAAATTCCAGCAATTTATCAATATCGCCAAAATATTGTGACAATATCAGAGCGCGATGCATCACCCCGGAATATTGCATCAACATCCCCGTGATATATCCAAGCTTACCCAACCCCGCAATAAATCCTCCCAAATCTATCCAATAAAGCATTCCCCGGCAATTCATCATAATCATCCTGAAATTTTATTCCTAACCCAAGATTACCATTGTCTACACTGCCCATAAAATAAAGCTAATCCAAAGCGCTCGAAAAGAGAATCGGAACAGTCAGCCTCGACATCGGCTCCGCTTCATCCAACAAAATCCGCTCGGACCTCAGTAAGACCTCTCGAGAGCAGCGCATCGGTCAGCTCTCTCGCGCTCGCCACCTCCAGCTATACCCAGCCCGAGAGCGAAAAATAAGAGCGCGTAGAAAGGGACGTAATAAAATATGACGCGCGGGGCAAGAAGGATATATACAAGCGTAAGTAAGAACCTCGTAAAGCCGCGCTTGCTCGCGAGGAGGGAATAGAGTCCGTGTATACCTATATATACCTTCAACGCGAGCGCGCTTCCTGATAATGGCCGAGCGCGCGTGGCCTTTTTCGCAGTCCGTTTATACGCCTCCTTCGTCGCTTATCTCCGTCTCTCTCTCTCGCGCGGCGCGCGAGTGGGTGCGTTCGGAGAACGAAGCGTCTTATCGACGAGCGCGCGAGTGTATATACGAGAGTGAATATACATTGTGTCCGCGCTATCTGCCCGTGGGAGAGAGACAATGGGGGCTTTATTAAAGTTGCGGATTCAGCGATGAATGCGCGTCGGGGAGCGTAATGTGCTTTATGGCGCGCGGTTGGGGGGGGGGGGTGGTTTTTCTTTCGGCGTCGATGCTGAATTTATGTATCAACAGGTTGCTTCTTGGGCGCTGCTCTCTTTTGAGAAGCGGGAGAGCGCGCCGCGGTTGCGGGAATATATATATTGGCGAGCGTCGGGGGAGCGGAAGGGATTCGTATAGTGTTTGAGAGGTGGTTAGGGAGAGATTGCGAGGAGCTGATTGGGAATGAATAGGCCGTTTCTGGGAATGGCTTTCGGCCTGGTTTGAGGGAGTTTTTGAGCTTTATTTGCGGGTGTTGTGCGTGTGGTGGGTTGAGGTTTGCGTTGTGAAGTTTTTTCTTTGGTAAGTTGGCGAGAGGATAATTGATGGACTGTTGATGATGACATTGATTTAAGGGAGTTCGGTAGTTCTACTGTTATTGACTGTGCAGATTATTGTTAAGATTTTTGATTAATAAATTAAACATATTACGGTATCAACAATTTTAAAAGATAGTTAATTTTCATGATGGTAAACAATATTCTTAAAAGTGTCTAAATATGGCATTTGAACGAAATTTTTTAAACGTTAATAAACTTTTTGGATTCAAATGTTATTTAGACTCTCAGAATATTGTCTTGTAATTCGAACACAAATGGTGTATTATTTTAGAAAGCAACTATATTCTGGGTTTGCTAATATCCTAACATATTTTTTAAATAAAAGATATGAGAAAGAATCTAAAGATAGCTTTATATTTTTTATACATGTATTAGCTGCAGTGAATAATTATTTTTAGTATCAATTATTTCATCGTCAAACACTTAATAAAATTCAATATTCCATCCACAATATCCAAGCTAATTTAAAACATCAAAACTATCATCACAAAAAATCCACCTCACCTTCAACCAGTCATTCAATTAAACCAACAATACAATTCCACCCAATCAAACACCGTACTCATCGTCCTCGTCGAAAATCAATCTCACCTCCAGCCGCCTAAAAGAAACCATCAGAACCTTTACTCCGTTACATCCATCCGCTCCTCCCACCTCGGCTTTTTCTCAAAGCCACCCTCAATCTTCTCTCTCTCCCAAGCCCTCAGCCGGCAGAAACAAAACCCACGCGCGCTGACATTCAATAAGCAAACAGCCCGCAGATCAAAGACGCGCTTGCTAGACGGAAAAGAAAACCAGCGCATCCTGCGCGACGTCACATCGCCAAGCTGCCTCTATGTACCCTCCGCATCGGCTTTATCGGCCCGATAGATTCGCGGCTGAAGATATGGACGACTCGGAGGCGGCCGAGATTCCTTCCTATAGGTATATATACGCGGCTAGAATGCCGCGTGATGCGATCGACTACTCTCGCGGTTTGTCGAGCTTCTCGCTTGAATTTCCAAGCCTGGAGGGGCCGTGGCGCTTTGTTTATTCGCGAATTTGCGGGATCGGTTTTACGAGGCGCTCGGCGCGCTGGTTACGCGTTACGGGGATCGTAGATATTGTTTTTGGTTTATGCGCGAGGAGGGCTGATAGTGTTTGTAATATATAAAGCGAGTACGGGGGCTTTATTGGAGTAAGCTGTTTTAAATTTATTTTTATATGAGAGTTTGCCGAGAGCATCATGAGGATAAATTTTGAGCTGAATTATTATGCACGTTTGCATTAATTGTCTAATTAATTGTCTACTGTACACCTAACTAGCCTCGCCACGTCAGGCCGATCATCATACACTAATTTTCACATTAAGGCGCTACCATTTTCTCCAACGAAAAAGTCATCCCGTAAACGTGGGCGTAATCGCCGCGGCTGAAAATAAGGCGCGGTATTTACGTGATTAAACTTCATCATCGGATCTGCGCGCTGTACGTCGTTTCGCCAGAAAACATATTTTCCGTGTCAGCCCTAAGATGCGTATTTCTCAGGCCGCGCAAGTGCATCGCTCAACGTTTGCGGGACATAAAGAGCTTCGGAAAATACACAGCGAAGGGACGAAGGCGATTATATAAATCGACGTTATTAGCGTCGGCCGCGCGAATAAACGATAAAACGTACTCGAGATGAGAAAAGAAAGACACGCGTCTGGTCATCCTTAGATTACACCCCGTAAGTCATATTCGAAAATATTTTAATTTGCTCTCGGGCGCGCCCCTTTCGAGTCGCCGGGGCATTTTTCTTAAGGGCTTATGCGGCTGGCAAAATGATCGGATAAATTCGCCGTGGTGAATGTAGTGCTGAAAGAGAGAGAGAGAAAGGTTGAAAGAAGGTCCGAGTCGGCTGCACACAAAGCAATCGAATCGCGAGATCGATTTTCTCTACGGCTTTTTTCCTTTCTTGAGCTACAGCGGCTTGATTGAGTTATAGCGCTGGATGACAACGCGTCTGGGGAAAAATAGAGGGTTAGAGATGCGTCGTCGCTATCTTTTGATTTTTTGCGCGGGAGAGACGCCGAGGAGGGTGAAGGTCGGCGCGCAAAGTGTTAACGGGAAAAAAGGTTTGGAGTGACGTATGTGATGCAAGCTTAAATATCTACGGTTATAATGTAATATATTTTACCTGAAATATTCATGGGTGAGGGTAATGTAATCGTTTTGTTCATGCATAAATTTGTGAAAAAGTTAACCGCTGGTTTATAGGGAATTTTCTAGCTGAAAGTGTAGAAGGTAACAGCAAGTTTTTTTATAGGTGATTTTTTTTAAAATTATATTATGATTTGGGCGTAATGTGTTCAAATTTATGGTAATGTGGAAATGACTGTAGTAGTTTTAATATATTAACTTTAAAAAATAAGCATCAAACATATTTTATTTTTCCACATTGTTGAGTAAACGTAAAAATAATAACAAAATGTAAATACATACAAAAATCAAATTTGAATAGTTTTTTTTTTAAATAATTCGAAAATTTTAGATTACGTTCATAATGAAACAATAAATACAAACTTAATCCATTTATATATTTTATGCAGGACAAAGTTATAACTAAGTAGTTGCATCTCCCACTTCATCATCAGTATACTCGAGAATAACGCAACATTTTGTAACAATCAAATAATGCAATTTGTAATTGGTGTACAACAGCTAAACATTTTTCGAAAAATTAATAGTTTAAGATTTTCGAAATTTAGAATATATATAATAATATATTTTTGTATTAAAATTCGTAACGCCAGATGCTGACAATAAGCGGTGTCAAACTTATATGTGAAAACTTGAAATTATTTTTAATGCATAATCTGTTCTAGCTCTAAAATACAAGCTATTTTCCTTATCTTTATTAATATAACTACGAAAGGGAATAGTAAGAGCTATTTTTGGCCAATAGGAAAGACGGAGAGTCAATGTGCCTCCTTCCAATCAGTGTGCTAAAATCTGTTAGTCTTACTAGGAGAGGGTCAGGGTTCCGGATCACGGATTTTGCTCAAACTTTGGAATATGTTTTCAGATGTTAAAATATGATGAAAATCGAAATTTCAGATCCTAACGCTTTAGAAAACTCAAGTTATTCATATTTTTAGTTTTATTTTAACGAAATATTGAAATAAACGCAATTTTTTAAACCGTTTTTTATCTAGCTTAGAAAAAATGTGTATGTATTTGTGAATACATAAAATTAAACTAGAAGATACAAGCTTTCATT
>UELX01003590.1:0-22531 GCA_900480035.1 Eupelmus urozonus
TTTAATACACGGGACCCGTGCTTGGCATGCGCATGCCAGCATTTTGCCGACATTCTGCCAGCATAATGTTTACTGGGATGTTATAGAAAAAATATCTATTCATTATTTTATTCTCTTGTTATTTTAATAATAATTGATTTCCATTAGAATTAATATTTCAAGATATTTTACAAAAATAATTGTCCGAATTATTATTAAAGATACTGTGACTTTATATGCAACTGGTATTCCACGAAGACAGTAATGATAGAAGTGTTAGATATTTGCGAGTAATATATGATAAGTTGAACAGTAATAGTTCAAACATGCGGAAAAAGTTAAAGGTGATTTCATTGAACTGATTAGATTTAGTTTTGATTGACGTATGTACGTCGGAGTAGGAAAGTACTGTAGTTGTTCCCCGTATATATATCTGGAATCTTCATCACGAAGCATAAGCAAGCTTTGCATTACAGCTGATCCATTCTGATATAAATAAATTAAACCAACAAATTGTAGTTACTACATAATTTATAGCCTTTGTAAAACAAATCAAACTGTAAACTAAAACTTTGTTCATTGCAGCTCCATGATTTATCATTCCAAAATAAGCTTCATAATTTCTCACGTTTAATACTTGAAACTAAATTGATGTTAAACAGTTTTTAGAACTTATTTACTTCAGATTAGAGCTCAAACAAATTTCATTTCCTTCGAGGTTAAGAATTCCTTTTTACCGTGAGAATTTTCCCAAATCAATTTTAAAATCCAAAGGAATTTTCATGTATTATACTTTGGGATTCCGGAAATTCTATGGCGTTATACATTTATATATTTAGGTACTTTTGTATTTTGGTAACACAAACGAGATAGTCATTAAAATTTCCAAAAGAAAATCTAAATATTTAATACCTTGTTATGAAAAAAAGTTTGTGAAAGATTTTCAGACTTAGCAAATAATAAGTTAGGCAGATTCATAATTAATATTGATAAATTTATGTAATTTATATTGTCAATTATGAAAGATAAAGCTTTATTTATTTATTGAGTAAGGAGCAATATTTAGTCATTTTAATATTTGTAAGGTAAATTTTTCAACTTAATTTTTCTAACATGATACGTGATCTTAATGAGTTTTATTTCTAAGAAATTACATTGTCTTTTTGGTTCCTTATCCATTATTTTATAATTTTATAGGCATTTAAAATTAAATTTAAAGTTAGTTTATTCACCTAACTTATAAACTGACTTAAAAAATCAAATTGTTTTAGTGTAATTGTAAAAAATGGAAGATCAATCTCGTATTTAATTGATTTCAAAATAAACTTTTAATCAATAACATAGAATAATAGGAAACTGTATCACACAGCTCCTTTATAACACAGTTAAAATTTTATACATTAGAAATAAAAAACATGAAAAAAAAACCTTTTCTATTCAAAATATCTTTACATACCTTTATTATTAAAAGACTTAATTTTTTACTCCTTAAACTTTTTGATCTTAAGTGTATGAGTAATAAATTGTAATATGAGAAGATATTACTGTAATTCTCAATTTTTAAAACGTATATACAATTAAGATTAGTAATATATTGGTTAAATGTGAAATAAATTTTAATATATTAAAAATAAAATTATTACAAAAGTTTTACGTTGTATGTCCTGCAATTAAATTAATTTTATTTTGTTTTTTGTGAAAGTTTAATCACAATATACATACATTTTTAAAATTCATAATTTTATTATGAAATGTCTTTCTTAAATATTTTTAAAAATTATTATATATTTGGATTAAAAAATAAATACATTGTTAAAATAAAAGAAAATAAAATTGTTAAATTAACTTTGTACTTGATTTATACTTGATCTATTAAAATATTTTCATCGTCCATTTTCTATAAATATTATAAATTTTAATCTAATTAAAACATTACCAATATGATCAAAAAGCTAATAAAAAGTTTAAACTAGATTAAGAATGTAGTTCTAAATTAAGAAAAATGTAAACTAGTAAATATATTCTTATATATGATACGTTTAATAAATATAGTTCTTTAACTTGCATATGCTCATATACATCATGTAGACGCTGAATGTGAAACTTAGAATGATTTATAATTGGTGTTACGGATCAATTTAATTATTTTATAGTGCAACGATTGTCAACTATATGAATGTAACGAAATGTAAAATATATTCGATAGATAAATAATTATGAGAACGTTACCATGCTTTTACTAGCATTAAATTGTCCAAAATTCCAAAATGCATTTCATTTACAAAATCACTAAATTTATAAATTATCATGTTACATTAATATAGTTAAATATACGATTCAATATTGTGCTAAATTTATAATAATTATTATATTAGAACTCGAGAGAATCGTTTGACATGAATCGTTATCTTAACGATTCATGCTAAAAGTCGCAGTGATGCAAATCCTATTTCCATTATTATCATCCGTTCAATTAACCCAATACCATTCCTATTAATATTCGCACATTTAAATTTAATCCGATGATTGTCTCATAGCAAACACACCAACACCCAACTCCATAATCCGCAAGAACATTTTCCCATCACTCGTTCCTCGACTATCCCACCGATTCTGTTTACCGGCGGTCCTCCATCCTCGACCCTCAAGAAATTACAGCAGCAGCTAAACTCCAGTGCTCCGGCGGAGAAAACGATCGAGCCTCTCTCGCCGAGTCCTCTTAAGAGATGTGCACACACACACACACACACACGCAGACTCATGCGTGCGCGGGCGCGCACAGGCACAGGAAGAAGGGATTAGGGGGACGCGTACCGCGGTAGCTCGCTATTATATTCACATTATAATCCCATCAGGCGACCACCCCGGCTATATAAAAGCCCTCGCTCTCTCGCACGATAAGGCACCATGGCGCGAGAGAGCGAGCGAGCGAGCGAGACACAAAGCCTCTCTTTCACGCTTTCGCTCGCCAGCAGATTCCAGCCGATCCAGAAATCGGTACTGCGCTTCTCCCTGCCTCCCTTACTCTCTTTTTTCTCGTATATATACGCACAAAAAAAGAAGAGAATTGCGCGCGCGCGCGCGCAGCCAGACTTTGGCTTGATAGACGTGTGCGTATACGCGAGGCAGAGGAGAGGAGGTGTAAAGGCTCGTCTCTCTCTCTCTCTCTCTCGCTCGCGCGCGATTCCCAGTATTATACCAGGTTGCGCCGAGGAATGCGGGCGTCCTTCGAGCTCGCGGAGCGCGCGCGCGCTCCGAGAGAGCCGTATAGAGGCCCCGCCGCCGCTGATGTTCTAGCCGGCAAGAGCGATCGGCCGCTCTCGAAATTAAGTGCGCTCTTTCTCTCTCTCTTTCTCTCTCTTGGTCGCGCTGGTCCCCCCACCAGGCTCTCTCTTGCTACCAGAGAGTCACAACCCTTTTACCTACATTTCTGCCTCCCTTTTTGCTTTTTGCTCTCTTCGGGAGGTTGCGCGCTTTTGTTTACCTCGCCGGGAGAGATGCGAGCTGGATAGATTAGCCGGCGCGATTAAGAGAGATTCGGGGGGACCTCGAGATTGCTAGATGCGTTTTGAGATAGCTTGCTTTTCGAAGTCGAGGCACGAATCTGGAACATTGATAAGTGGAGAGTAAGCTTAAAAAGTGATAATCTGTGTGATTTAGATTCTCGGCGAAATGATAAAAGACTGAGGGGAATATTCGTTTTACTGAGAAAGGATGATTAATATAAAAAAGTACAAATGGTTCTGTAAAAATTGTGATTCACTAAGTTCACCGCTGACTGAACTATAGAATTGGACTTATGAAAATTACATGTGATATTTTCAATTATATTACTATTATTAAAAAATTTACGAATAACTTCGTTCAGAAAATTTCAGATTTAACAAATTATTAAAAAAGTAAGAAAAAATTTGATTTGCTTGTTTAAAATAGAAAAAACAACTAAGCGAGTTCAAAGTTTCACTATAGATCATATTTACAAAAAGCTTTCATAAATTTTAAAAATACTAAGAGTTTGCATTTAAATAAATACACGCATGTGCGAAAAGTAGCTACTTCACTCACTCCCTATAGGTAATAAAACACCTACTATACGCACCTAGTGAAGAAAAATCTTATATTCATCAGGGAAATAAATATAAAGATTATGCCGTAAATTGCATGGTTGTCATACTCATCTTCGGCTCGGGTGAAAATTTACGTGCGATTTGAAACATTCTATACTTTTCTTCAGGTGGATAATCTTATGTTGATTTTTATATGAAAACAATGGTACTGTCGTAAATATTTATCACACACGATTGTTAATACAAAGTATTTTCAAAAGCTTATAGGTATAGGTAAATGAGCTAGATATTTTGAGATATTGCCAATAACTTCATGGCCTTATTTAATACCTCTAAAACTTTTTCGAAGATCTGAAAAAAATCTTGCACCTCTTTCTGAGCGAGCTACTTCTGAAACTTAAACTAACTATCCTTAAAAAAAAAAAATTTTGAATTTTTCTAAAGTGAATTATTTGATAAGTTTTTTAAATAATACTTATTTTTTCTTTTTTACCTTTATTCTTGTTAATTTGATGGTATTTAAAGTTGAGAGTGATTGAAGCTAATTTTCTAAATAGTGATGCGGAGCTCGAATCTTTGGACGCTTTAAGGAAGTAAACTGTAATGACTACAAAACGTCGATAATAACTTAAATGACAACACTGTCGCAATCAGAAAAACCTTCAAGGTTAATAATCATCGTAAAAGACTCTAATCACAAATGTGTTATAGGAAAACTTATGTAGAAAACTAAGATTAGCTATTAAATATTTAGCAAATCATAAATATTCTAACAAGCAAATTTTTGTTTTATAAAATCAAACTGAATTTTTAAAAAAATTTTTATCGTAACATTCACGTATTTTAAATCTCAATTTTTAATAATGATAGAATAGTAACCTAAAGTAAGTGTCAATTAAAAAACTGATACAAAATAAATTAATTTTCATCCTCACGTAACATGACATTTGACACGATAATAATATTGATTGAACTATTTATAATTTTATAAAAAATAAAACACGAGAAACAAGATATCATATTTTATTATTGTAAGTGGAAAGATTGCATTATATCATAAACAAGTAAAAACGACAATATTATTATATTTATGATCTATCTTCGTACGTACATATACAATGAAATAAACATGCAATGCTATGGCTTCTCAGCGCTCGCACTACAGTTAATTTTATAGAATATATTAATGGTTATACATAGACTGCCCTACTTTTACGGCACTGCTTTTGAATATTTCAATAGTCTTGAGTAATCAGAAAATGTACTATAAAATAACATAAAAATGACTGCTTATTCTTACTACGTTTTTTTAATAATTAATTGAATTATTTATAATAAATAATTAATAATTTCTATATTTCAAGCATGCGAGTACGATCATTAATTAATATTACAATTAATAGAGGAAAACATCCGTTACTAATCATTTTATGGAATTGATGTCATCAAGTATATTAAAATCTATAAAGATATTATGCTAAAGAAATATACATTAAACAGCATAATGAGATAGAGATATTCCACATATTCCAAAGCATTAATTAGTAATAATTACCATTAAATAATATAAACAAGCAATATAACAACATAAATAAATATAATAAAATTGAATTTAATCTAAATAATACAACTTGAATTTAAAAAACTACACTTTGATTGACAATACTCTACTTGTACGTAATTAAATGTTTATAATGTATAATGTTTTCCATATATAATTATTATTAATTGAATATATGATAATTTTTCAGTGAGGACGCTGGGCGTATCGGCGACGAAATGAAGCATGCAGCATGCGCGGTAGCAGTGTCACGGCTGCGCGGTCCTGCCTTCAACCCCTGGTTTCCGCCAGCCGCTACCTCGCCGTACACGCTTTACCCGGTGATCCTTTTTACTTCGTCGTTGAAGTGAGTATATTGTTTATAATTTATTTTTTTCATCAAACTAAAACTTTAATATTTACTATTATAACTTCTGCCGAGCTTCATAAATTTTTTTATTAAACAGGAAAATTTTTCACTAATTTATGTTTATTACCTTTTCTGAAGAATCTAGTGTGTAATCACTAATCAACGCTATGACTGATGAATGATACCTGCAAAATGATTATACTGAATATCAAAAAAATTAAATCTGACAAGTTTTTTCATTCAAAACAGGTTCTGAAAAGGATCCATTGAACAATTTTCAAAATATCTTATGCATGAGTATAGTTATTTTCAAGAAACGGGTTACCTTTTTAATCAAAATAATTTAGTAGACAATTTTTTTCTTATATATACACAACAAAATATTTACATAATATAATTGCATATTAATATTTATTAATGAAAGATTCTCATTACAACATAGCTGACACATAAAGTGTATTAAAAAGTTTTTGTATTTTACTACAAAGTGTTTACAAATAATTAAATAGAACAAATTTTGATGCAGATTTTCCAGAAAAGGTTTAATCCTCTCATAAATATTTATATACAATTTAAATTCTCTGGCTCGTGAAACGCATTACAGTCTACATTGTTAGCTATGTTTTAATTCACTTAACATTCTGCATTTTTATTACGACCAACAACTACTCTATGCAAATTGAAATACCAACTTACAATACCATACTAGAACTTTATTTTACCGTAAACAAAACTCATATAATCGTGTATTATTTACTCCAAAAACGTGCACATTCTCGTTCTAAATACAAGAATTCTCACACGTGCATTTGTCAAAACTATTCCAAACATCAGTCAAGCTTTTCAAGATCCCACCCGAAGAAATAAAGAAAAAAAAGATCAGCAAAGATCTAGCATTTGCAAGCGGCGGCGCATTTTATCTGTAGCATAACGTGCGTATCAATGATGCGTGCGCGAGCGCGTAGCTCGGGCAAACCGAGCCTCTGGTATGTAGTACGCTTTCACCGTCTGCAATATTCATACGTTGCGCTATTATACACTGCATACGTTCACGTGCAATGATTGTCACGTACGCGTAGTACAATGCCGCGGGTTTCCACTCGCGCGACGTCCGCAAATAAACAATGCCCGCGCGCAGTTTGCTTTCTATTCCCGCCGATTTCAGATTTAACGACTTTATTTCTTTCTCTCTCTCTCTCTCTGTCTTCCTCTCTCTAGTCGCGTGCGAGTTAAGTATGTTTGCGCTAGGGGGAAGCTGGTCGAAATTTAATTTGCCGGAGAGTTGTTTGAAGGAAAATGCGCGCGCGCGCGCTCGGTTATTTAACTGCCTGCGTGTGCAGCGGTAAATCTGCGGGAAAGCGTTGAATGTGGCAATGCGTTTGTTGATTCCGCTGAAAGTTTAGATAATTGGATTTAATCGGCGATAAATTACTTCTGCAGAGCGCAATCGTACGATATTTTGATTAAAATGATATTGTATGGAATCGTTAAAATGCATTGGTTTTGGATTAATGAATACTCTTAAAATGTAAAGTTAAATGCAGAATCTTAATTTGTTATTGCGATTGCTAATAATTGTACTATTCGAGCCCATAATTTGGTTAAATTGTATGAAATTTCTTGCATATTGTCAGTATATAAGTAACTTTAAATTTATTTCTACATTTGTACTTGCTTCTGGTACAACAACTATAATCTACAGAAATTGTTTAGTTATTAAGTAAAAAAAGAATGTAAAATTTAGGTTTCCACTTATAGAAAAAACATTAATTTTAAATACTTCTATTGCAGGCTAAATCAAAGGTAAAAGAGGTCTACGCGCAGACATGCCAGCTTCTTGGTCAACAGGGTATGCAAGATTGCGAACTCTTTGGACTAGCAATCCTGTCCGGTAAGTTTCATTCTTTCTTTAGTCCGTGCATCTGTTGATATAAAAAATTTGGTAGTTGATAGTTATATGGAAATTAGAAAATGTAATAAATAATGCAGTACTTTTTATATTTGTATTTGCTTATGCACTCTTGTAAATAATGTTGGTATACAACTAACACTTGTTCTGTAGAATTTTGAATAAAGTCGTTATTATTTGTATCTTTTACAAATTGTAAAAAATTTAGTTCAAATTTTCTATTTATGCATAGGTACGATGTTGTTCAGAAATAATCGTTTTTGTCACAGTTTTTGTCACTACATTTAGAACGAATTTTCTAATTCATATAAATCTTTCATAATTAATAAAGATACAAAAAAAAAAAAATAATTTAATAATAGACTTTCTTTCAAAATAAGTAAAAATAAACAAACCATAAAAAATATTTATTTTCATAAAAAAGAGCATTCTAAAAGCGTAATTCATCGCGATCCATCCGATAGTTCGCAATTCATAAATAATCCGCATAGAGCAGTCATAAATCGCATTACTCGCAATAGAGGGCCCATCGCAAAAAGCAATCTCATTCCCGAAAGCCGTCCCCGGCAGCCTCGGGCGAATTCTTCAAAAGCTCGTCATCCCGAAAAGGTCCATCTAAGCCTTCTCTCTCCGCGGCTGGGCATCAACACACATCAGCGCAGCCTCGCAGCCTTAGAGGCTCTCTCTCGTGCACGGAGAGCGAGCACGCCGCGCGCTTGGGTCGTGCGCTCGCAGCCGGTCCGACGGGTCTCTCTCTCTCTCTCCCCCCCTCCACTGACCCCCCTCCGCCGCGCGGCGTGCATTCCACACGGGGCCCATCTCCCTCTCTCTCTCTCTCTCTCTCTCGCTCTCGAGAGAGAGCCGCGCACGCGCGCTCGCCAAAAAAATGCACCTGAAAAACCAGAACAAGTACAAAAAGACCAGCGCGAGGGAAAGAGAGAGAGAGAGAGAGAGAGAGAGCGCAGGTATATGTGTATGTGTGCGCCGCAGCCTCCTCTCTCACTCTCTGTCGCCATCTCTCTCTCTCTCTCTTTCTCGTACACACGTTAACGGAAAGAGTGAAGCGCGCGGCAAGCAGCTAGGTAGGAAGACGAAGAGAATTCTCTCTTTCTCTCTCTCTCTCTTTCTCTCTTGCAGCTCTCCGGAGAGCGAGATCCTCTTTTTAAATTATCCCCGCTTCTGAGACTCGGGGCCCGCGAGTGACACGGGCCAATCCGCGCGCTCGGGCCCAGCGAGATGCCCCTGCAGCGATTTCGTAATCGGACTCGCGGCTAAAAATAGAAAGATTCCCTGGTGCTCGCGCGCGCGCGGCAGCGAGAGAGTTTCAGATATTTGTGCCACCCCGCTTCAACGTGGCACACGTGGCTGCACGCGCTCGCTGTATTTGGGCCCGCGGGGGCCTTACGTCTACGTACACGTCCGCCTCGAAGAATGTACGTCCGAAAGATTATCGCTGGCACGCAATATAATTTCGGGGGCGAAATTGTGTGCATCTCGCAAAGGGGTATATACGTATTTCTCGCAAGCGAGCGCTCTGTCTCTCCCTCCCTCTCTTTCATTCTGGGCCTTAAGGCTCTCGCTCGCTCGCGCGCGATTATGTCGGGGGGCCCTGTGGAATGCGCGGGCTTGGTGGGCTCGGCTCGTTTAGCCGCGCGCGCGCGCGCGCGATTCCCCCTACTACTTCTCTGCGCGCGTTCGCGTCCACTCTGCCCCCCCCCTCCCTCCTCTCAGCCGCGCGCGAGCGCGTAACGCGGTAGCTCGGTCATTTGTATAAGGCCCCTCTCGCGTGCTGGAAAGCTGGGCCCTGTGTATATGTGTATACGTGCAGACGCTGGAATGTGGCTCGCTCGGCAGAAAGAGAGAAAGAGAGAGAGACTAAAACGCCGAGCGCGCGCGCACACACCAAAACCCGACGCCTTTTTTCTTCGCTCTGTTTTTCTTTCTTTCTGTCTCTCTTATTCTTTCTCATTCTCTCTCTTTCTCTCTCTCTCTCTTGCTCTCTCTCTCTCCGGTGTACGCACAATCGGAGCAGAGAGAGAACTCGTTGAAATTTCTTTATGGATACGTGCCAACTGAAAGGAGAGGGGAGGGACTTAGTTATGTACGGGCCTTCTGAATTATGTGATTAAACAGATAGGATATTTCGCTGCGGGGCGAGAAAATAGCTCGACGAAGAGAGACGGAGAGGAGTTTGGCTCTGCGGGTCCGACTGAGTATGGACGGGAGACAAGGCCCCGGGGAGCTGGAGGCAAGCTGCTGCCGCTCTCTCTCTCTCTCTCTCTCTCTCTCTCTCTCTCTCTCTCTCTCTCTCTCTCGCTTGCTCTCTCTTGCTCTCTCTACCCTGGAGCAGCAGCATTCCCCGATAATGGCCGAGTTATATTCGCCCGGGTAACACAGGTGCCTCTTCCCCTCCCCTCCTCCCCCCCTCGCGCGTCTTCTCTTCCTCTTTCTTCTTTCTTTTTTGTACCGCGCGCGCGCGCGCGTGTGTATTCCGCAACTGCACGTACGTATGTATATACATATACGCGAAGCTAATTATTTTCTTGCACTTCGCGCACGCGCGCGGATCTTTCTTTTTTTCTCGTCCGATTGCGATTTGAGGTTTCTGATCTGGCAGCGCGGAACGCGCCGGATTGAGGTGCTGCTGCGGCTTTTTTCGGCTCTTCGATCTGTAATTGAATGTTTTGATTTTGTGCTTTGCAGACGGAGAGTACCTGTTCGTCGATCCAGAGAGTAAGCTAAGCAAGTACGCGCCCAAGAATTGGAGAAGCTCTCACACCTACGTAAGTATATTTATTCTTTTTATAAGGATTCACAATTTTTATAACTTTATTAAAGCATTAGAAATTTAAAGATGTCTTGATTTAATTAATTTAAATCACCCAGCCGCTTACGGACCTTACTCCAAAAATGTTTCACTGAACAAAAAACATGACCTAAAAAACAAAACATGGAATTCTGTAACAATTTACCATCATACCCAACATATACTCTCATAACTGCAAACTCAAAATTCAAGAACATAAGATCTTTTCCTTCCTTTTCCACGCCTAGTTCGTGTACCGCGCGGGCTTCCAACTCCCGAGACGCTATAGCATCGGCGGAAAGCGAGCAAAAAAGGGCGGCCCTCCCTGCACCGTCCCGGGCCTTCATTAATATTTATACGCTTCGTAGAAAACGAGAATCTCGCGCGCGCGCGCGCCGAATAATCTCCTAATTTGCCATTGCAAATCATCGAAGACCTCAATTTCGTTCCGCGCTAGCTCGGGCTCTCGACCTTTCTAATCTTAACTCCGGCGCGTCGGTTGAGCACCGCTGAGCCGCGCGCGCACACGGGGTCCGTGGTGATTTAGGGTGAGCGGACGGAAGGGCTGCGTCAGAGTAGAAAAATTCTTTCGTGCCGCGCGCGGCTCGAATAAACGCGCGCCGGATTTTGATGAAATAACTCGAGGTATTTTATGAGATTCAGTTTTTGTTGAGCGCGATCCGACGCGGAGATCCACGGGTGAGATTAATTTTAGCCTCGAAACGATGAGGAATCTCTTGCATTTGAGAATTTGTCGGTTTAATTAGACGAAATAAGTGTTTTGAGAAAATAGGTCATTTAAAGTGGATGGATTTTAAGTCAAAAGGATGTTTGATACTTTGTACGTTCGTGTTGTTTAAAACAAAACGTAAACTTTTTAACCTTATCTTACTCGATGCGTTCTCATGACAGATCTATTGATAGCCTGATATGCGCAATACATTCTTCCATTCAGAGATACCTTAGCCGCCTGGGATATTAATTTTAGTAGAAAATTATTATCATAATCTTCTTAGCATTATAGGAAACGAACGCTTAAACAATTTCACACTGCTGATTTATTATACCCATAACCTTGGATAATTTTGACTTTAAATATACGCTTTTAATGAACAGAATCCGAAATTATTTTCCAATTTTTTTTTGCGGCTACTTCAGACAATATTTAGAATTCGTTCCTACGAAAATTTTTTGACACTTTTACTTACTGAGCTTCCCGAAAAATAAATTAAATAAATTGCGTTGCAAGCTTACTGGCTGGAATGTAAAAAGTGTTATATAGGTTTTCGGTGCCTGGAAAGATGCGAGCGTAGAACAGTAGCATGATATTTCTTTTTCTCCGGGTATTCGTCACGCTTCGGAACGAATCATATTATTTCCGAGCCGAAAGGTACATAATGGAACAGAAGCCATTGAGGTAGAAAAAAATTTAGAATCGTGGTAGCAGGTTCAATTATGTGGATGGTGTTTTTTTGTGTTAACCGGCATAGATAGAAAGTTATTTTTCTCTAATAATTAAAAACCAAATTGCATCATGCGGCAAGAAATGACTTTCCAATGATTGTATGAGATTCCAACGTTCGTTTTGTATCTATCAATTAATTTCAAAGTGGGTAATTGCGTCTTTGCTTCGTAATGATTATTGGTATACCATGTAAATGTTATAATATATAGTTTTTCATATAGAAAAAAATTTTACAGTTAACAATTTTTATTTAATCTTTATTTTAAATTAAAAGTACATGGAAAAAAATTAATCATTACGTAATTATTTTACTTGTTTGCAGGTAAAATAAATACTTACTTACATTAACTGAATTATTATTTACCAGGGCTTGGATAGCAGTGGACGGCCAGCGTTTATCCTCTACTTTCGTGTACGATACTACGTAGACACACCTCTACTTCTCAGGTAAAAATCTATCTTTTTCAGTAAATTTTATTTTTCACTGTTGAAGCTATACATGTCTAATTAAAAAGCCATTAATTCTTCAAATATTTCTACTTAAACCTGTTTGTATTGAAAAATAATAAAATTATATGATAATATTACTTTCTTTTAGCGATGAAACGACACGACATCACTACTACCTGCAGCTGCGCGACAACGTCGTTCGACATGGAGGCGGCGTGGAAAGCTGGCAGGGCCAGAAGACCCAGCATCCGCTGCAGTCGGGCAGCGTTTACGGGCCGCTGCTCAGCCTTGCCGGTCTCGCCCTCCAGGCAGACCTCGGCGATTACACTGAGGAGCGACACCGGAGGCAGGCCTACTGCAAGCCCTCCGACTATCTTCCCGCCCACGTGAGTATCTGCTTTCTTTATACGTTGACTGGACAGAGATAAATTGAGAGTATTGTGGCTATGTGGAAATTAGAGTTTTGAGTGAAACGAATGATGAATTATTTGGATTATTTGAAAATTTTTATGATTTAATTTAAGTTAAGTTAAGAAAGTTCTCTCAAAAATTACATGAAATAATTACGTAATAATTTAAGTTTGGATACTTGAGTTTTGGTTATTATTTACTTTTTGTATCGTTAAATACAAAGTAAATTAATTCAAGAAATAAAATGAACTCTTCAGAATAAAATTAGGATAAAAAATATAAATATTTTCAAATACTTTAGAAATCTTAACGATATCTTCTTTTGCAACGTAAAAATTTGTGAGAAAAAAATTTTTTTTTCATTTGCGTAGACAGAGAGATAAATGTTTCAATGTTGTTTTTTTTGTAATACAAAAACAATTATTACGTGAATTCTGATCTCATCAAACTAATGCTACAGCCTCTTTTATAAAAGTATGAAGTTAAGAGTCGTATTTAAAATTTATAAACTCTAAATTCACTCTTACGAAAACAGTTATTTATTTTAGTTACAATTTTTAAATATTTTAGTAAACATACAAACTTACTACCTTAGCAAGTATCATCTAGAAATTATTTTCGAGAAAGTGAAAGTAGAAAGTAAAAACTTAAAATTAAGCATCGCACAATGATTGAAGCTTCATTTGTTACTAAACTTTCAATTTAAATGTTATATTTAAATTATGCCAGCACAATAAAATCAGACATTAGTTATAATATTTTTTAAGTCTAAAAGTGAATTTATGAAATTATAATTGATTGTTTCCGATCGCAATTTAGATTGTATACTTTAAGTTGATTATAAAATATTACGGAAACGGATATTATTTTACAATTAGTAGGTGTATAGGCACCACTTAAATGACTCACAGTATGACACAGAAAAATTGACGTGATAAAGTGTCTAAAGTTTTGACGATTCGGACATGAATCATAGAAAAAGAATTTATCGTTAGACCTATTTTTCCTTAAATAACATGACCGTGAAATAGTGTATTTGATTTCGTCATTGACCATGAAGTTAAAGCATCGCTGCAACTCTTCAATAACTTAAAAATTATATGCATAAAAACCACCTTTTATGTCTTTTCGAATTGTAGCATCATTTCCCTACCTAGAAAATGCATAACTAAGTACACATTTCTAAGAAATTTGACGTAAGTTAGCTAACTGACACCATACGTATGTGCTTTTCAGATGTGCCACGAAGAAAATGCTCTGGCGGTGCTTGCGGCTCAGCATCGCGACAACCGGGGACTGTCGCGCGAGGAGGCCGAGTTGTCATACATCAGGGAGGCGGTGCTCCTGGAGGCGCCGCTCAACGCTCATCTCTACCGATTACGACGAAGCAAGAGCGAGGTTGGCCCTGGCCGCGTGCTGCTCGCTATATGTGCCCGAGGTGTCAGGGTCTACGGTGACGAGGAGACTCCTCAAATCTTCACCTGGAACAACATTGGCAAGCTCGGCTTCGACGTAAGTGTCTTATCATTGTTTTAGATATTCTTTTTTTAGAAATTGCGTTTATCATAGATAAATGATATTCACGGAGTTATTTTATATTTTGCAGCGCAAGAAATTCGAGATTCGCGCGGTCGATCAGCCGGGTAAGCTCACATTGTTCAGTGGGTGTGACGACAAGAGCAAGCTCCTGCTAGCGCTCTGTCGGGACACCCACCAGTTCTTCATGGCCATAGCGCCACGCGTCAGCGAAGCTAAGCGCCGAGAAGAAGAGGGTAAATATTTATGTTGCTTATAATTTATTTAACTACTTCATTATTTGTAAAGAAATTTTTATGTTTTCAATAATTTACATTTAATTTTAGAGCTATTATCTTTCGTTTGATTAAACTCTTTTAACGGTCATAATATGAATTTTCAGAGCGTAAGGTCTTACGCGACTGCTACATGTACCCGGCGCGCTGTAAACTGAGTCTGACGACGCGAGGATCCCGAGCCGATCAGCGCATTTCGTTGATCTCCAGCACCTCGTCCAATACGACATCGGGCATCGTTAGTGATCGAGTTCACAGCGAGGATGAACCGGACGCGGGTCCAGTGTCCAGCGGATCAACAGGTTCTACCGAGGAGTCCCTAGCCAAGGGCTCAAGTGTCATTGCGAGCGTTGCGACTACAACGACGACGGTGATCGATGCTAGTGATGGCGAGTCCCCAATACCTCCTCCGGTACGACCCAGTGGTCTTAATTGCTCAAGTCTCCTCGCCGAGGTGGTTGATGGATCTGGTGCTGGAGGGAGTAATGTGGAGCGTGGAACAAATGCTCTTGGTTCACAGTGCAGCAGTACCTGTAGCACCGTAGTGGTCAACGCTGGTTCAGCGTCTGGCGCTACCAGTATAGCTGGATCGACCACAGCAGCGTTGCTTAACGCGGCAGCAGCTGCTTCTGGCAGGAGAAGGACTTCAGCGAGCTCGAGTTTAGAACTTGGTTACTCGCACACGGCTCAAAACTCGGCTCTGTCGGGTGAGGCTCTCTACGATAGATGTAGTAAGCCTGCTAAGTATGCTGGTGCGTAATACAAGTTTTAAATTTAATGAATATTAATTATGATGAATAATGACAATTATGTGTCTATTACTCTTATTATATGTAAATAGAAAGTACTAAACATTATGCTGCCATTTGATGTATATTACTCCTATTGCACACTAAATGCAGCTTCTAAAAAATATATTAAAATGTAATTTTAATTTTTGATCAAATCATTAAAATACAATCTTGTTTCAGGCACAGATATTGCAAGCGAGACGAGTGGTGTTTACACTCTGCACAGCAGTGAGATACTAGACGAAACGATGGCCAACGACTCCTCTGTTCAATCGACCACAGATGAAGCTTCGGTTACCTCGGGCTTTTACACCATTCATAGTGGCCTACATTCAGATACCAGTGCCTCTTGCTATAGTCAGGGTACAGGTCAAGATGATCAAGAGCCAATCTACAGTCTATGCCAAACGGAAGTGGTTGAGACGCCAAAACATACCCAACAAAATATTACCTATTCCCCTGAAACTCTGGACCACGAGCCCGATGAAGAGGATGACGAAACGAGGTCACGCAGCAACAGTATTCTCAGCGTGGATAGCTTCCGCGGTGATGGTAGCGATCCTACTGGCCAAGGACCCCGTCTCTCTGCTGACGAACTCTCGGATTTAATAGTGGGTCGCTACCCACCTCGTAAAAGCGTCGGCGCTTCCATGGATTCGGCTTGCGACTACGTCCGGATGCCTCCACCACCACCTCCACCAGCTCCTCCTCCACGAAGCGACAGTGAAAGGCAACTTCCACCACCGCCACCATATCCGGGCCTGGTATCGCAGCAGATGCCGATTCCAGGTCCTCCACCACCGAGCTACACTTGTCCACGCGAACGTTTTGAGATTCCACCACCTACTCCACCTCGAAATGACGCTATCACCCCTAGGTAAATAATTCTTTATTTCAAACTTGTAATATTATATTATTTAATCAATCTAATCCGAATAATTTATCTGCAGAGAACCACCGCCACCCCCTCCGCCTCCTGCAAGAATTCAGCCTCCAACATATCCAGGTGACAAGATGAAACCTACTCCCGTTCACGCACCAGTGGCAGCTCTGGTCGTTGGACCCAACAATTACCTCGACGTGCACGCGTCTCGTACTGGCCCCGTCTTATTACCTTACCTGACACCGCCCCATCAAGCTCAGCATCAAGTCCAGCAGAGGCAACCACCGCCGCCACCTCCACCACCTCCGTTACCAGCAGGTACCGGAAATGCTACCGCTAATAACGGAGCGGCTGCAGGAGCTGCGGGTATGTTGGCGACAGTCTACACGAGTCAGGTAGCTCGAACACAGATTGAACAGTACAAGCAGCAGCTGTACTCAGACGTGGACTACGTGATGTTCCCCTTGAAGGATCCAGCTCTGTCCAAACAAGAGTACATAGACGCCAAACAGGGATCGATACTAGCAGCTATGGCAGCCTATCCACCGCCCCCGCCTTATCCTCTTCAAGCTACCAGCAAATCCTCGCTCATGTATAGAAGCACACCTTATTTGCCTTATACAGGCTCCTCGCTCTCCTCTCTCTCCAATAAATATGCTTCGAATCAGAATCTTGCTGGTAGTTTGAGTGACACCAACAGCTCCATCGGTGGAAATTACCTGCTTTATGGCAATGCTAGCAGTCAATATGCAGCAAGCACAAGTTCACTGTACAGTGGTTTGACCTGTTCAAGCGGCGGAGGCGGTAGCCAAAGCTTTAGAAAGGAACGTACGTATGCATCACCACCACCACCATTACCACCGCCAGCAAGTGCCAGACATCATCCTCACACGTTGCAACACGGATTCTCAAGGACAAGGAGTCACGAAAATATACTTAAGAGTTACGATGCGACTTCAGCGTCACTTTCGTCACTGTCGTTGTCACACGGTGCCAGCAAGGTCGGCGTTACAAAACACAGAAGGCTACCGCCGCCACCACCTCCGCCACCTTATGATATTCAGGTATGCTTCACAAATTTCTGATTGTTCACATGCAGGACCTTTATAATGTATAATTAGATTAATTTTTGGCGTTTTTATTTAATTTTTCGTATAGACACTTTCATCAACTCAATCATCGTGTCTGATCTCCAACGACGCTAAACCACAGCAACAGCAGCAACAGCAACAGCAGCCACAACAGCAAAGCCAGCAACAAACTAAGCAGGAAGGAATGTTGGACATCAAAACGCTTCGAGAAAAAAGTCGAAATCTCGATCTTCCTCTGATCTCAGCTCTTTGTAATGATCGCTATCTTCTCAAACAGACAAAGGCTTTTGTCATGCCTAAACATCCAACTGAGAGCTCTACTTCATCATCTAGCAAGTCCAGTTCCAGAAATCCAAACAGTAGCAACAGTGGTAGTAGTTCGAATCGATATAAATATCCCGTAAGCGGCCTGTCAACAACTCAGATCTCCAAGCCGCCAAGGAAGACGGCTAACAGTACACACAAGCATCCAACTACGTCAACGACAACTACGGCGACATCTGGACTAACAAAGGGCGTCGGTAATGCATATCAAGTAAATAATCCTAGTGTTGCTGCAACCGATAAGAAAAATCCATCCAGAGCATCACACTCGTAGTTCTTGAACATGAGTAAACTTTTTTAAAGAGGATATTAAAGTTGCAGTTAATTGATGATAATGTAAAGTTTTTAACTATATTTGAATTAATTTCTTAAATAATTTGTTTTTTGTTAATTTCGTTGGTGTTAAAACGAGTATTTAAGAAATAAAATATCTTCATTTATTTAAACTTTATAGTATTAAACGAAGTTTATCCATATAAAATTTTATACACTTAATGGAAAAAAATAAATTAAAAATTAGCTCATTTTAAATTTTATTTTAGCAACTTTCATATTTTCTTTTATTTGTACTATAGAACACTCGTCCTATCTTATAAAATTAATAGCTTTTAGTCAAGTTCAACACACAATTATTTTGCTGAAAAGTAAATCAGCAAGAAAGTAGATCGACTGAACGACAAAATCTACTATGGTTAGAACTGTAGTTGTAATTTGTATCTAATTATTCACTTAATTGTCAATACTAATTATTATTTTTTTTTTCTTAATATTTCACTGTGTGGATAGTCACACAACTCTCTATATTAATAGAGATGTTTTTCAGGTATAAAGAACAAAATTTTATATGTAAATAACAGCTTGAACAAGAGTTTCGTAGTTTTAGTGACGATTATTAAATTTTCGTACGCTTTTTTTTCCTTGTATTTCATTTTCATAGAGAAGATACTTTTTCCCAAAAAAAGAAAAAGCTAAAAATCATTTTTACTCTCATTTCACTAAAATTGTACAACTTCTTGCATCATTGCTCGTACTTATTTTTAAAACTGTTGAAGATTTCTTTAAACATTGGAAGACTGCAAAAAGTTTATGACGTAGTTTAACAAGTTATTCAAAATACATCTAATATCAATACATCTAGTATATTTATGAAGATTTATATTTCTGATCGCTTTTCAATAATCATTATTTCATAAAATTAGTTTTTTTAAAATAATAGCTTCCAAAAGAAAAATGAAGCATGCATTCCAATTTAATGTACAATTGTAATTGTGTACATAATTGTGTACATGTAATTGCATCTGATATTCACTTAACTTTGTTCAATACCGTGCTTCTTCGACTCAGGGTGCCATTTTCTTTCATTACATCTTTTGTCAAGAATGTCGTCACTAACTGGTAAACACAGACAAATATATACCTTAACTTTTTCACTTATCGCCATACTTTAATCACTTGCGTCTCTAGTTTTCTATTGTATGACAAATTTGTAAGTATTAGTTTTTGAGATAGATTCATTTATTGTAAGTTTGATAACATTTCAATCGTAATTTAAAGATTTTGCAATAAGTAGGAATCCTCTGTGTAAACTTGCAAAACATTGCATTGTGAAAAAATTGCGCTTAGAGTATAAGGTTTCAAGTACTAATTTTATTAGTGCATCGATATTTTTATACTTTCAATAATAGACGTGTGAAATGCAAGTATTAGTCTCTTTAAATCTTGCAATTACTTGATATCGTTGAAAAGTATAACCTGGTGTGATTTTGTGCTCCGTAAAAAAATTGTTGTCACATTGTAATAGAATTTTTCTAAGTACTGCTGAATATTCAGCTTTGATTATTTTATACTGCAATGGTAATAAATAATTGTATTGCCAACTTAAAAAAAAAAAATACAAAATCTAAGCAGCTCAAAATCACATCATGTTTAAGCCAACTGGGCTAAGGGTACGTTTTATCCTTGTCTAATTCTGTCTTTAATATAACTTAAAATGCAATCGCCATTATAAAAATATCATAGTGTTAACTGACTGATCACTTCTTTTTGACAAAATCAAAAATTTTACTAATATTTTATCTGCAAAATAAAAAATATAAAAATACGCTATTAATATTTTTCGTATTTTGCATTTTGGTGTATGAATTTTCTTATGAATCAAAATTGAGAATATTAGATATTAATTTGTTTTGCGCAATGGAAAATTTGTTATTAGACAAGGATAACAGTATTCGATTTTCTTAAGCTAGCATTGTTAATTTATTCTCATTGAGTTTAGAAAAGTTTAATTAATCAAGCTCAGTCTTGATTTTATTAGATGCGTACCTTATTTTTGAAGCCGAATCTCTTTTAGAAATCTCACAGTAGATAAAAAGTTCCCTCTAGATTTTGCTACTGTTAATTTAATAAATCAGGAAAAGTAAGATGCATATTTATAAATAAAAAGGAGGTCGTGAAAAAATGCATTTTTGTAATAAATATCAGAAAACATTTTTAATTTCTATAACGAAATTTAGAAATTATTGGTATATGACATTCTTTATTAGTATTAATTAAGTAAATTAAACAAGATATTTTTAAAAATGAATATATTTTATGATTTCTTGTGTACAGAATAAAAATTAAAGATGTTTTCTCAAATTAAACGGGTATTTTAAGGAAAAAAGATAGCCATCTTCAGTAAGATTAAATATTCAGAAAATAGTTTCAAACTTATCGTTTAAACGTTATTAGATAGTTCATTTAACGTTATTTTTGTATATAAATGGCGTTTTTTACTACCTTTCGGTAATTCATATATTGTAAAGGGATAAAATTAGTTGTTTAAAGAAAATTTACATTCGATTATCGCTATTATAAACCTACAATATATCACAACATTGCATAAAAGGAAAGCAACGAACATGTTTGTATATACACATTGTACACACGCGCGAAAATGCACACACAAACATGTACAACTTTATATCACAGAAAAACGCGCATCACGAAGAAAAAAAATCATCGAAAAATGTACCAGACTGCGTTGCAAGTTATTGTTAAGTTTGTCAAAACTTTAATTAGTAATAATACTGCGTGCGTTATAGAAAAGTTTTCCGTACATAGTAGGAAAATTTCCCACGACATAACAATAAAAGTATTCTAAAATTCTGTAGAAAAATCTTGCATTTGTGACCAAAAACGTTTAAAATTAAGAAATAACTATTGAGAACTTTTCGTATCAAAATCTTGAAAATCAAAGAATATTCCATTAAGTTTTACTGTATACTGAGAAAATATTTTTTAAACAGTGCTACAACATGTAACTTTTTAATGTAAAAAATAAAAATGTTTAAAGTGAAAAAGTTTTCAACAAATTTAAAGACATATTTTATAAGTTGCGCTGAATAATGCTACTTCGATGAAAATTTTTGCAAGAAAAATCCGATTTATAGTTTTTTCTTCATTTTTGCGCATACCTTGTCATTGTTAAAATATTTACTAATCGATTAAAAAAAGAAATAAAAATTAAATATTCCGTCCTTATTATAAGAAAATGTACATGAACGCAACATAATTCTTAAGTTATAATATTTTATATGGGAAGATTTTTACACAATCGTCTAGCGAATAATACGAGATTTTTTCCATTGTACGTACAGTCATACACATACGTATATATGTGTATGTAGATACATATGTATATCGCGTAAAATACTGTAAGTTTATTGTAGTGCGAAAATCTCATGTATGAAATACACAATCATTTCATCTGCAAATAATAAACATACTTTTTATAATTAAACAGATTTTTTGTAGTATTTATCATTGCATTTACCTCATTGGATACGAACAATATGTAGTCAATCAGAAAACCTTATTTTCCAAATAAATAAATAATTCCTTTTTGAAATTTACTATGCATTAAATTTATAAATTTATTCGAATTTAAAAATTTGATTAGAAAATCTTTTTCGTGTCAACGAATTAAAAACGTATAAAAGTTCATAATTACAAATGAAATTCTAAAACTGACAAAACACTATTATTTATTTTTTAAGATTAAAAAATGCAATTATAATATCATTAAAATAAGTGAAAACAATAATCTTACCTAAGTGTACAAACATTTTTATAGAAAATGAAATTAATCCTCAAATAATGAATGGCAGTGGATACTGACATTTTATCAAATTGAGCATTATAAGTTTATGGTCCGTAAACTACATGTTTTATAATTTGCAATCATAAAAGCCCATACGTTAACAGCATTCATAGACGAATAATGATTACTTTTATTCCGTACGAAAAATTAGTTTACCTAGTGAATTACATACTTTGTAAGTTCTCTGTGAGCTTTCATTCCAGAACCTTAAAGAATTTTGCATGGATAATATCTTTCAGATTTTTATTGATAAAAGCATCATTGGGCTTAACTCCACATTGTTTTATCTGAAAACTTAAAGAGCATATAAAAACTAAATATCTTAAAGTTTTAAGACAATGCTATAAAATTAAATTGTGTAAAAAACCTTTACATGTATTTATTTTACTAAATTATCAGAGAGAATATAATCTCTCCTTACTCCAGTTCAATAAGTTATGAATGTATGTCCAGCTGACGAACGATTATTTGGCTGGGAGCATAGTTGTACCTT
>UELX01003591.1:0-22478 GCA_900480035.1 Eupelmus urozonus
ACCACCTAGTAACACTATAACATATTTCTCTACGAGATCTGGAAATAAATTTGCTACAACAGCAGCCAGATCAAATGTTATAGATGACACCATGCTAAAAATTAGAAAAGAAATTGAAATGGCCAGAAATGTACACAAAAAGTACGCAGAAGCCATAGTTTTATAGAAGTGGTATGAAGAGGATTTGGAGAAGGTTCGTAATTTTATTCTATTATATTTTAATAAAATATGTCTGAAGATATCTTTATTTTATTTATATTTGCATACTCACACACATCCACTTCCATACAACACACACACACACACCCTCAAACACACCCGACACCATTACCCCACTCCCAAAGCCACACCCACAGAGACATAGCACCAACCCAACACACATACCCAAGCACACCCTCATATACACCAACCCACTCATATACATACAGACTCACTCACACCCATACAGACTCACTCACAGCCACACAGACTCACTCACACACACATGTACATACCAACACCATGATCCACCCACCCACACAAACCAACCCACATATACACACCCACTTGCACACAACATCAACTCACACATACATAGCATTAATACAACACACTCACACTAACATCGATACCTACCTACACAAACATGCAACGCACCCGCACATTCCCACCCACACACACACACACACACCAGCACTCACATTCCGAACACACAGCTACACCCACTCGCACACAACAAACACATAACACTAATAAACACACACACCCAAACATATATAGCACGTACTCAATTCACACACGCACACACACACACAACCACTCACCCATACCCTCACCCCACTTACTTACAAATAACCACACCCGCGAAACTCAGATACCCGCTTCACACAACACACAACCACACTCTCACCCGCAGTCCGCACCAGCACAACACAGACACCCACATCCTCACAATAAACCTTAATAAATTATAAATGATACTAATAATAAAATGTGTATAAAGATATCTATATTTTATTAATATATGCAGGTATTAACCCTAACGGAGAAAGAGAAGGAGTCCAAATCCTAAAAGAGAAAAAAGAAGCAGAAGAAATATAAAAGAGAGAGAGAGAGAGAGAGAGAGAGAGGGAAAAAGAAACTGAGAGAACTGAGTGGTCTTAAACCAGCTCTGAGAACAAAAGACAAATTGGATGAGGAGGAGGAGTAAGTAGTTTTTGGTACAATTGTTGAAACTTGATTTTTTTGATACTCCGTGCCAAAGTTCGATTTTGCGCACGTTTAAGCAACAAAGCGCATGTTAAATCTCACTTTGTGCACGTCGTATCAAAAAATACGGTTTGATACATGAGCGAAATCATTTTTTTGTCTATACGTAAAACCACGTTTTTTTACGATATGTTCAAAACGAGATTTAGCATACACGGTTTTGCCCATGCGTTCGCAAAATCGAGCTTTGCGCACGGAATATCAAAATAGTGCATTTCGATACTAGTGCGAGAAAGTGATTTCGTGCCTCGTGCGGACATTTGCGCCCGAGCAAAGCGAGGGTGAAAAGGCTACACGAGGTTGAAATCACTTCCTCCCTCATGTATCAAACCGTATTTTTTTATACGACGTGCACAAAGCGAGATTTAGCATACGCTTTTTTGCTGAAGCGTGCGCAAATGGGAACTTTGTGCTCAAAATATCAAAGTATGTTCGATTCTCGAAATAGAAAGAGATTTCAACCTTTTGTGAGCTTTTCACCCTCGCTTTGATGGGACGCAAACATCCACATGGGGTTAGAATCACTTTCTCGCCTTCGTATTGAAATGTACAATTTGATACTCCGTGTACAAATAGTACATTTCGATACGGGTGTGGAAGGTGATTATCAAAAATCATCTTATGCACCAGTATCGAACCGTATCTTATGCCACGAGAGCCGAAAAATCATCTTAAAGTTATGATTTTGAAGTTAGAGTTGCATAAACTCGTTTTTTCGCACCGTCGAATAAATATAAGTTTGCTAAATCTCCCTTTGTAAATTTCGTGTCAAAGTCTTTCAACATTATGTGGCCTTTTCACCCAACGTCCGTACAAGGCTGAAATCACCTTCTAGCATTTGTATCGGAGATATTTTCGTAGGAGGGCGACTTTACCCTTCGAGTTAGGCGAGGGTGGTAATTGCTAGGAATCATAATCATTTTTGCAGATGTGTTAAACAATATAATATTTTTAAACAGAAGATGTAAGTTGCATTTCAGAAATTTGCATACTGTATTTAAAATGGGTCTTCATCAGTATTATCTTGAACACATCGTCTTAGGTAACGATTTCCTCTTGCACTCTTAAAAATTGTTCATAACAAAGATTCAAGAATAACTCTTCTTAAAAAACACCCCCAACTTCTCTATTACTCAACTCGTGTAAAAAAAAAAACCTTTATCCTACGATATTTACGAGCCGAGAGCGTCGAATCGCTCCGGATCGGCACGTATTTTCAGATTCGAGGCTAAAATCCAATTTCGCGTAAAATGAGCGTTAGGAGGAGTTATCCATCCGGCCGGGGCATGAATAATTCATGAGAGCTCCACGTACCTTCTTCCATGGCGGTGGGTGGCTCGCTGGCCGTGCCCGCGATGATCGGCGCAATCATATTGTAATCGTCCTCGAGGTTTATGAAGGGCGCGGTGTTCCAGCGCGGCGGGATGTTGGAGACGGACCTCTGCGTCGCCACGGGCCGCGTCACCGAGACAGGCGACGAGAACAGCGAGAGATTCGTCGGTGATATTACGCCCGACATCGAGCTGATGGTTGGGTAGGTGAAAATTTGCTGAAATTACAAGTTGGATTTTAGTTTTATATAGTCTGGTTTGCGGTTTTCTTTCTTGTTTTATCGAGATTGTTGCTTTACTTATATCTGACAAAGTTAGTGATCAATTCTGTACAAGTAGGTAATCTTGAGTTCTAAGAAAAAATTTTAAACAAAAATAGTTCTATTTCAGTTACGTATTTATCTACAAAGAAGAAATCTATTAAATTGTACAATATTCATATAAAGTATCATCATTACAATAGTACCGCATTTATGTACAGTACCATTTTCACAAAAACTTTTACTATTTATGAATTATTCAGTTCAGAACTTATCTTCAATTTTGTAAAATAATGTTCAAAATAAGTGATCTTACAATATTTTTTAACATTTTTTATGACTAGAATCCAAAACTGTTTATTTCTACAACATATATTGGTTACGGATTCTTTGAAATTTAAAATTTTTTTGACAGATTGATTACAACAAAGAACTACAAACACAACAATATTTCTAAATGTAAAACTTTGAATGAATAACATTTTCATAAGATATCTAATTTGAAATAAATTTTCTAAATTATTACTATGAACTTATTCTATATTAAGACTATAGCAACTTATGATGGTCTTTATTTTATATTAAAATATAAAATGAAGATTTTTTGTTTACCATTATTCTAATATTACTTACAACAAAAAGATTATTTATATTCTTAAATAGTATATTTTATCTTTAAACTACAATGAAGTAGCAAACTCATAAATTTGTATTCTGGACAGGATTCAAAAGTTAAATGACTGATTTTGTAAAAACTTGTAAATCTTGTCTTTTTAGGCTTAAACAGTAGTTACGATTTAAAGTAAGAGAGATTCGGTGTAAAACGTATCAATTATCGTTTAAGCTACTTTAACCGCCATTCAGCTTACCGAAGCACATTACAGTAAATACTTTGAAACTCCTATTTAAAGTTTCCTACACGATGTTGAGGGAACGTTTCCCTATCGTACAAGCCAGAATCTCTGATAAAACAGCAGCTTCCAAAATTTTATACTTTCTAAACATGGTACTCAACTTTTAAAACAAATCCCTTAGACACATATTTTTAATTACTTACAGAGACTTTCTTAAGTTTTTGTTTAAAAAACTCAGAATTTGTATTTTATTATCGAAATGAATGAATTTCTTAGAAATTTTAAAGATAATTACTTCTAGTTAGAACTATGTAGTTTAATTGAAAAAAAAAATAATTTTCATTTAATTTTTGAACTCTTTTTAAATACGTGATTTGTTGATTTCGAAAACTACAAAATTGTTTTTTCGTAATTTTTTGTTCTTACTAAGAAAATTAAATAGCTAAAGTAAGATAATCTGCTTCTGGAATTTTCAAACTTCAAAGCACTAACCGTACACCTCCTACTCCTCAAACCCACCTTCACCAAAATCCCCAACTATCCCAATGCCAAACCCAAAAAGCATCAAAGAAAACGAAAAAGCCCAACTCACCTGCCCAGGCTGCGAGTGAAAGTGAGCGAACGTGTACTCCCGACTCGTGTGTGGCGCCGCAACCAGGATCCTCGTGGGGCTCTTCCTACCTCCCGGATCCACCGAGGTCTGGCAGGCCGAACCAACGAGGCCGGCTGCCGCTGCCGCGGCTGCCATCTGGTCCTGGGCGTTCGCCGCCTGGGCGAGGTCCGACGGATCGCTGGGCGAGGCTGCCGAGTTGGGCGGCGAGTTGGCGCTGCTCGCCGTGAGCTCGCCCGTCGACCTGATGATGGCCACCGGCCTGGCCATCGGCGCAGGCGGCGGTGGGGGCAACATCGAGCTCGGATAATACTGTGAGAACTTTTGCACGCCAGTCCGCGAGCCCGCGAGTTGCGTCTGGAAATTGCACGCCACCGATCAACCATCGAGCCGAGCGGCCATCCATTCGCCCCGGAACGATTTTTTTTAGATTAGATTGCTTCATTGTAGCTATTGTTTTTAATCTTTAGAGACGGAAAGTACCGATACTTTGGGTGTACATGGGTGTACAATATAGTTAACGCGGTAAAGGAAATTTAGGTGGCAATCGGTCCAGGGCGAGTGGACAATGATAATAACGATCAGCTGAGTTAAAGATACCGTTGATGACGCCGATCACATTAGAGCATTTGGTGAGTAATAACCAATTTTTATTTTAGGTGAATTTTTTTTGCTAGTGAATATTGTATGTCATATCATTAATCTTTTTCAATAGAAAATTACTTAGTAATGTAAAAAGAAAATCAACGTATGATTTTTAAATGCAAAAAATTAACTAGCTATCGTATCATTTAGGTGGTTAACATTTTAACATATATACAGAACAAATTGTTTTAGCTATTGAAACTGCAGTAAGATTTACTATTATCTCTATCCCTACACACATATTAAATTTCTTACATCTATATTCAAAAATTGACTACTCTTATTGTGTTCAACTAAATCATCATTAGAACTATGCTAACTTATCCCTTGCAATAACCCACTTGAAACATCAAAATTTCAATATAAAACTAAACTATCATAAAAAAAAAGAACATCGACAAAACTGCATTCTAGAAACAACATTATCTGCACAGTACATCCACATCTAAATCCTTCCGCGACAGTCAACACTTATTGCACTAAAAATCTACCATACCACATTGATAAAACAAAAAAAAAAGGATAAATAAAAGAAAAAACCAATAGCTCGACAGAGATCAGCGACATCAACGACCAGCCCATCGTGCACATCAGAGACGGAAGCTACCTGGGGTAGTTGCTGGGTATTCTCGGCCTCCTGGCACACGAACGTCACGAAGTCCGAGAGGGTGTCGTGTCCGTTCTCCGGGTACTTGACGACGCCCGCCGATCCCGGGTGCTCCGGCTGGTAGTAGGCAAGACTGGACATGCTCTGGCCGGATCCCCCGGCCAATCCTTCGTGCGGCGAGTGCAATCCTGAAACAGCCGGTAACGTTAGCTCGATCCCCTCTCCAGCAGAGGAGCTGGACGCGCACGAGTCCAAAGCCCAGAGAGTCTTGGGCTGTTGGGCTCGGCGCTCAACGGTGTACGGATATATGGGAATCTACACCACCCCGTCAAACCACCCCCTCTCGGCGTGCGCGCTTGGATTTAGTTCTCTCGGATCTCGAGGCCGGCACGCGCACGCCTCGTTTCACCGTATATGTCTCGCATTAAAGTCTTAAGTTTATCGCTTGCCGTTGAGGTTATGTCGCAATGCACTGTGGCTGTGGCACCGCGCGCGTATACGGATATTGCGAGATGCTTCGCGCTTTAGTTGGCCAATTAGTTTGCTCGATTGACGATTAATTGCTGCGTATAGGCTTGTTTCGTGGCAAGTATGTACTGAGCGTTTGCTGAAGATTAATGGATACTGTTCTTTTGTTCGATTGTTCAGGTAGGTATAGGCTCTGGATATTCTGAATTTTTTATATTAATTTAGATGTGACATTAAAAATATGCACGTATTGTTAATTAATATGGCTGTAATTTTCTAACAAATGCAAAAAACTTCTTTTACTAGATAAAAACAGCATTATTATTATTGAAAATTTGAGTAATTAAATTTGACTTTCCAATTTGAAAAAGAGCATTACCTACGACCTGAATAACGAAACATATTCAAACATGAGCAGTACGTAACTTTATGCACGAAAGTCGCGGCCGAAAATTCGTGGCGAATGAGAAAAACAGGAATAATAAAAAAAATAGAGAGAAAAAGAGAGCGCGAAAGAGAATATAAGAGAGGCGGCGTTATCGTTATTAGGGGGTGGTTTTAGTGGCACGAGCAAAACGAGTTACGGCATGTAAATACATATGCATGATATGTAAGCTTATATACGCGATGTATAATACATATGATACATATGTATACGGGCACTCCAAGCGTGAGACTGGCTGGCTGGAAAAACGTATATATAATTGTACGTATGTCCGCGCGTACGCGTCCGTATATACGCAAAATGAACACACTGCAACATATTACTCTGGTCTCTCCCTTTTACTGTGTTTTTTTTTTTCTCTTTTTTCATACTCTTTGAACGAAGAGTTGCAATGAATATAAGTGAACGACGTAGGCGCGCACTTGACGTACTTTTATTTTGAGAACGCATACACATGAAGAAGTTAGACACAGGATGTGATGGCATTCAAATTCCAAGCTCTTTCAATAAAGGAGAAATTAACATGAGAAAATGTAGATGCATAATTAATCGATCGCGCTAAGAGCGTGGAGGAAAAGAAATTTGACGTTGACTGATCGCGAGCTCGGACTTTGGGCCGCGACAGCCTGCGTTTTGGTTTGATAGTGCAACGACAAACATCAAACAGCAAGGTAACAACGAGTAAACATATTCACATCAAAACATCAAGGTAACAACAAAACATCAACATTAACAGTGATATATAATTAATATATATGTAGATGTACGTATATATATATATAGTAAACAACAACACTAACATCGCAACAACAATATAAAGTTATATATATACATGTATATGGAAGAGGTGGTATCGTACGGAGTTGAATATATAAATAATAATGGATCATATAACATATGTATATATAGAAAGGTCGGAAAATTAATAGTTTGTATCAAATGAGTAAGGCAAAGTTTATATATATAAAGAGAGTTAGTTAATCCATCCAGCATACGACATACCCAGAGCATTGATCGTGTAAACAGTGAGTGAAATATAGATAATATCAATGGTGTGCAACGGTGAATTCCATTGACTGCATCAAGTATCATATCAAATTTGAATTCGGCTCTACATTAAATTTAAGAAAAAATGATTCATCTTTTGTTAGGTGAAAAGTTCATCAGCTTCTTCACAACTAATCAATATGAATAATCATCTTTAAATTTTACGAATTCAAATGTAATTGATACTCGATGCAAATAATACTAATATATATATAAAGTGATGAAGGGATGGAACATCAATAAGTTGGACAAACAATTATATATAACAGAAATATAGACGAACAGAGATGCAAAACGGACAGATAGAAAGTGACAAATCTATGTGGCTTACCAGTGTACAATAGTAAATAGGCTTATGCGCGTGTTTCATATCGATAGAGATAGGACGCGTCTGTTTATCTGTCCGTTCTCAATCTCTATTTTGGACTTTGAATCGGACTATTTTGCATTGATTCGCAGTCTAATTTAGGTACTCGTGGTTCGATGCTTTATATTGCAGTAGAACTAAGTATATTGTTTACTTTCCTGCATGTATCTAATTGTAATTTGCGAAAGTAAATAAAGCAACTGAAAATCCAAATGGAGCATATGTTCAAAAGAAAAACCAATTAATGATTCATAAAATTTTATAATATTTAAATGCTTCTTGTAAAAACTCTTCCTAAACTTTATTTTAATTCAAAAACTTAAAACAAGTACAGTGTATATATAATAAATAATTCTAAAAAAAAAAAAATAAACAAAAAATTCAAAAGTAATAGTTTTCATAAAACATTGAGAATTCAAGTGAAGCTTTAAAACAAGAGCGGAAAAAAAGTTTCACTCATAAAGCTCTCTTCCTACAATCAGGAAAGTAAACACGGCTAAAAGAATTAGCGGCTAATCCTCGGGCAGCGCGCGGCTTTGAAACTAAAAGGCAAAAAAGAAGTGGCCTAGCTCCCGTGTACTCTGGCTTCGTCTCGCACTTTCCGATAGCTGCTCGGTCGACCTTTCCCCTTTTTCGCAAAGACTTTCCCATTCCATTGTACTTCTAATCCCCTCTGTGAGCTGCGAGCGCGCACTCAAGCAACAGACAACGAGACAGAGTCAGAGAGCTGAGAGCTGAGAGAGAGAGAGAGAGAGCAGCATATCCCCCGTCCGTATAAACGGAATCGCCATTTCCCGTAATGTTCTTCGTCTGTCCCGCGCGCTTCCTTATCAGGCCTCGCGGTTTTCTAGCGAGTCGTGCGAGAGTGGGCTCGTTGTGAGAGCGGGGGCGACTGGAAAACTAACGAGCGAACGTATACACTTGTTAGGCCGCGCCTCTAAGGAACGATAGCATCGCGCCAACAATCGTGCACACAGAGTTAGGCTGCAGGCGGCTAAACGAGCAGAGATAGAGAGAGAGAGTGTACAAGTGTCTGTGTGTCTAAGTTAATGTAGCTGTAGGTGTGTATTTGCAGGTGTAAGAAAGAGTAAGAAAATAGAAAGAGAGAGAGAGAGAGAGAGAGAGAGAAAAGAGTTATAGGATTGCAACATCGACCTACGGGTGATGGGTGGCGCTTTCGTGGGAGGCTTTTCGTCATGGTCAGGCTGTGGCCATCGCAGCCTGGGAGACTGGCCCGCGCCCTCGACGGCGACGCCACTAGCTCGCTGGCCGCGTCACGACGAGCCGCCGCCGCCACCCTCGCTCTCGGCTTGTCTTGGGCAGGCTTTTTTTCGGGCACAGACAGAGACAGCGCAATAGAGCCAACATTATTTATGCTTATGGTACATACACACACACACACGCGTCGTGTTAATGTTGCTGATTCAGATTGCTTTGCTTTTATGTGCTTTGCTTGGGGGGATAGACTGAGACTTACATTGAAATAGATATTAGTTTGTCGTGGCTATTCGATGATACATTGCGGTGTTTCTATTATTTTTATATCCCTAATGCATAACAAGTAAAAGAATTGTAGGTTCTTAAAAGTTGTGTTAATTATTTTTAAGTGAGATTAAAAGGTTAGAAATAATTATGTGGGTGACAATGAACTTTAGAGTGAAATAATTACGTGTGTTTTAGGAAGTAGTGCTCAAGTGCAAATTAACTTCTTTTAGTAAATTTTCAAGCAAAAAACAATGTATTTATTTATATTTTAATTTAGTTTTAAGTATAATTTAAAAAATTTAAGTGATCTTATTTAGTATTAGTCAGACAAGTGAATTTTTTAATAAGTTTTAGAAGTCTTGAAGACTTTTTAAAATATATTAATTTAATGTAGGTACAACACAAAAAAGTTGCTCTTGCTTCTTCTAACAGCTATTATATGAATAATTTCTTACAAACAAAGTAATGTTTATTTCTAGTAAAATATTATAAATGTTTTTGTATTCTTTAAAGTTTAACAAATTTTCTTAACTCGTATTCTTATTATAATTATATAATATGAAAGATATAAATATGGATATTAAATTTTATAGAAGATAAGAATATACAATTTACAAAGAATTATTTCTACCAAGGACAGGAAATTTTACGTTTTTAATATATAAAATAAAATTAGGATAAAATATTACATAGAAGGTACTACATACATTAATTCATAAGTTTTACAGTAAAAGATAAGGATATTACTTTTAGATAATTAAACATACGACTGGTGAATTGCATAAGAAATTTTGTTTGTGAACATATATAACAAGCATTCTTAAAGTAATTAACCTATTAGATATATCATAAAAAGATGTGTATTTTAACTGTGCAAAAACTACAATATTAGAATCCGAAAGTTTATTTATTTTATAATATATAAATTATTATGCTTAAGTAAAAAATAATAGACTATAGTTTAACCTTCGTCAGTTTATAAAAAAAAGAATAAATAGCAAAGTTTTGGTTAAAATTGTCATCTCTGAAATACAATAGTCAAAAATAACTTCGTAAGTATCCCAAAATACTAAATCTGTTGTTTGTTTCCCTGTATTACGAAAATTTAGAAAATTTTTTTAATAGGACAACATTTGTAGCAATATATATAATATATAAATGTGACAGCTAAATAGTGGATAACGGAAATGTTAACAAGACACTCGGGCATTATATAATAAACATAGTCAAAGCGCGACAAAGAGACAAGCTTTTGCAAGGGCTTCTATTGAGATATTTCTCTTTGTATGCAACAAGGGCGTTGAAAGCAAGTAGTCGTAATCATGTCGTGCTTCGACTACGAAGTCATATATATAAATATATGTAGAAAGAAGGGAACAATATCAATGTACAAGAATAAAACTGCTTGTTCAAAGAGACCTCGGGCATCGTGCACATTTTCTTCCTTTAATAATATTACATAAATATAAGTACAATATTCACACAAAAAATTATCTTTCATTTAATCTGTTCATTTATTTAATAAAGAACTTACATAATTTTGTTACGTAAACTTTTTATATCTGTACAAAATACGAACATGAAAAATCAATCAAGATTTTCACAGACGAAAATGAAAAAAATTATACGTATGTATAGTTGGTCAGTTTGACTGATGCAAAATTTTCAAAATTCTCTCTGAAAATTATTTAATTAGGTAAAAGATTTAATTCAGTTACGAAATTTAATGAAGAAGAAATAAAATCGAAATTATGTGTAACAATTAAACATTTCAAATAGTTGGACAAGTAGTTTTATTTAAATTGAATAGTTGGGCAGGGAGATCTCCAAATAATTCGCAACGTAACTGCACGTAATTCAAATGATTTAATTTTTATTAAATTTTAATTTTATTATTTTCCGATTGTCATAGCACAAGTCAACTGAACAAATTTTAAATAAACTTAATTAGAAAATATGTATCAAAAACTTCTTTTAATATTAAACTTTGTTTACCTTTATTTACTGATTCTATTTTTTAAAGTGTTACACTTTTGTGCTATTATTGATTTCTACAAAATCAAAGAAAAGATAAATACTGAAAAATACTTTTTTCTGTGAATATTATGTTTTTCTTAAAAATATTCAAAGGATGAGAAAAATTTATAGCTCCTTTAATTTGTAATATCAGTCTTTATAATGTAAATATTGCAGATTGCTTATTTCTCATCTCTTTGTAATCGCAGACGCAAAAGTTTAAACTTCGCGTGTATAAGACACATAGCCGGTGTGTGTATAGTATAAATATATATATAGTCGTGTACACACATAGAGAGGTATGCAAATATCGATAGATACATAGATAATAGATATATAGGTGATAACATTATAACCAGTCACAAAAGTACCTTATAGTTGATTTAGCGAGCTTCTCTCTATGCTCAGGCTCAGACTGAAACAGAGATGACGCGCAATTCGCGATATTAGTCACTCGCTAGTCAATTTGCTTTTCTCTACTACTTTTTTCTTTATGCCCTTCATATTTAAGCGATAACGCACGATTACCCTTTTAAATCATCATGGAAATTATAATATCTACCAGGAAGCTTAAGAAAGTAAAGATTTTTCTGTTGTGTTTATATTTTGAATGAAGCGTCGAGACAGCAAATGCACACACAGTGATGTAATCTAATCTAGTATATGCTAACGTGTGGATAATGTACATGGAAAAATATTTTTTTCAGAGCCTTCACGTTGAGTACTAAATTTTAATATTTCTAATTGAAGTTCTTTTTCCATGTGATATTATCACATTTTTAAATCAAAATAATGTTCACGCGCTTTAGTTTGCCTTTTTTAACTACTTACTTACATGAATGCCTGGGTGAGCTCAGAATGGGTTTATCGCACACTGGACAATTATCAAAGAGAATCGATATCGACAGACTCGAAAAACCGTGATCACTTGAATGATGTTAGTTGAAGGTTAATCAAGTATTATTTCAAACAAAACATGTGTCACATATACAGTATTTTGTCTATCAAATTCGTAGATTTTGATATAAATTTTTAAAATACTCAAATTTAATAAAAATGACTAGGTATGAAACAAAAAAAAGACGCAATAATTGACATCAGTGATGTTTATGTGAAAAACAGTTTTTGATAATGCATATAAGGATTCGAACTACTTAAAATAAATACAAAATTTTTATCGGTAAGAAACGTATTGTTACAGATTGTGAATAAATTAAATTTCTAAATAATTTTTGTAAATACTTTTAGAAAATTAATCAATTACAACTTTAGTGGCTGATTATGCTAATTGCATGGAATCTCGATTGATATTAATAATAATAATATACACCTTTCTTTCACAATAACATATTATAAAAACTGTTTATGAAAAAAAGACTATTTTAATTATCAAACTGCAAAACGAGAAAGAAAATCCAATTAACTAAACAAACTGCAAAGTAGCTAGTATCCTTAGAATCGAAGAACGCCGAATGCAAAAGAATAACTACCGGCAAAACATCAACGTATTAAAAAATCGATCCAGTAATTTATCGCGCATTATTCCGGCCGTAAAGTTCACCCAGCAATTGCTTTCGTCGCTGAATCTCGATCGCAAATCAAAAGAATCCAAGCAATCCGCATTTTTGCAAGTTCCTCGAAACTCGCGAAACGCGATAGCTCAATCCGCGATTGCGTGCACGGCTAAGTTTTCGATTATCAAGTGAAACGCCCCCGCGCCTTGCGTCCCCCGCCATCCGACCATTTCTCCCTGACAAACTTCGGCAGGCATGCACCTGTACTAAACTGCTGTAGTATATATGTATATAGCTGTGTTGGTTAGAGACTTTTCGTTAGTAAAACTCGCTTGATTAGCGAAAACGGCCAAGGCAGCGGAATCGCATAGTCAGAGAAAGAGCGAGCGGCAGCGCAAGAAGACGAAGAAGAAGAAGAAGAAGAGAGATAGAGAGACAAGACATTCGATCAGGCGAAATTTCCGTCTGGAAATATTCGAGGCATTCCATTGTCGGTTTAATCGAGTTGACCCGAATTACAGGCGCGCGCTCTCTCGCGAGAGGCGGCGTATAATTTTCGTGCGGACTCCCCAGGATTCGGCATGACACGTCTGGCGAAGTGATTTGTACTTCGGCACACTTGGCCTCGTTGCCTTCTTTCCTTTTCCTACCCTCCCCTCTTTTCCCTTCTTTTTTTTTCCATCCGAAATAGGAAAACTTATTTATTCGTCGACGTAGTCGTTCCTTCGTTCCTTTTTTTTCTCCCATTCCGGGACGGGGAGGAAGAGAGAGAGAGCGAGTAGCGAGCTATACGCTCCTCTCGAATGCAGGAAGCGAAAATGTATTTTTACGACAAAGTTTACAAATGTGTTTCAAACTAAGAAGTACAAAAATTGGATGGTTGCCCGCGCTCTCTCGCGTTGTGTTAAAAAAAAAAAAAGAGCCAAGAGACACGGATGGGAGAAAGAAAATAAAGGAGCGGGCCATTCCTAGCGCGGCGAATTTTCACGAATTTCACGGTTTGTTGCAGTACGAATTCTTTCTCGGCGCGTGCGCATACTTTAATCCACGTGTGAATCTGTCGATGGCTGAACGTTTAGAAATAAGATTTGGTACTCCATTGATTGACTGCAATGTCTTGATTGTTATAGTAAAACCATGACGTAGTTAAAGACAAGTATTTAAAGAAAGCTCAGTAAAATTATACAACAGGACTTGTATTTTTCTATAAAATGAGATCAGCACATATCTTAAAATCGTATACTTCCTTCAACAACTAATAAAAACAAAAATAACACTCAACACCGTTGTCCAACTTTTTAATCAAATCCAATATTAAATCAATATTGCCAAGATAATCAATTCCCAATCACCCCGTCAAAACACGCGACAACACTTCCAGTAAATCAGCCCATCAATAAAACGCTCGAGTTAGCGAGGTGAAAATATTTTCGCTCGTCAAACGGGCAACTCTCCAATCCCCTCTCCCTCATTACCATCTCTAATCGAAGATCTTCAATCTTTCTAGTCCCAACGATCCCAGTCGTTCGCGCGAACAGATAATGAAACTGTAAACTGTCGAGCTATACGCTCGCGATGACGTATCTCAAGTGTCGTATATGAAAAAAACAGAGGGCGCGTGTGCTTTTTGTCGAGAGAAAAAAAGAGACATACCCGTTTGCGAGTGTGGCGAGTCCATGCCGCGGTGGCCGGCCGTGGCGGCAGACCCAGCGCCGCCGTCGTCCGGTCTCAGCACCGGCGAGAAGGTCGGGGCGTTCGACACCGAGACCGCCGGGGCCTTATCAGTCTTGTCGTTGCGTATGAGCTGGTGCACCGGCGGCGGACCTGTGGTGACAGAGTAAAGGGTTCATGATGAGTTGGGAGATGTTTGCTGCTGGGTTAATGGTGGAATTTGTTGGATTAATAATTTATTGAGAGTGTTTGGTAACAAATATTTTATAGAGTTAATTAATTGAGATTAGTAAATCAATTAAAAATTTGATGTTAATGTAAGATTTTTTTTTTCAATACTTGCATCACTTTTTCAAATAAAATATTTTGATAAAATTTCAAGTTTATTATTTTTTTATTTAGATCCCAATTTTTTTTCTAAATAATTCAAAATTTACAGTCTATTTTTCTAAATCCGTTTTATTTTATTACATAATCTTAAAAATAATTTTTTTAAAACAATAAAATTATAATTAAAAAATAAAGAATAAATAACTTTATTTAAAGTACAAATATTTAATGAGGATGAATGTAGCAAAAACGGGAAACTTGAGGTCGATGCGTAAATAGCGCGGCCTCTGCACGCATCATTAAATTATCTTACGAGCTGAGTCTTCCAAAATGACAACATAAATCACGAATGCTTTGAAAACTCAATATGTGAAAAGAAGATTAGAGATATATATTCGCACGTAAATTTTACCTAACTGCTACGCGAAAATGTTGTTTAAAAGCCGTTTAAATACTTTTTCTTGAGTAAATAAAGATTTAAAAAATGTTTATTTTTAAAACTACGTACGAAGTAAGTGATTATTCGATTATTTGAATTTAAAATTCTACAGAAATGCTTTTTCTATAGGGATTACTATAATACAAATCAAGAATTTATGTTCACATTCTTATACTCTAAAATAAATTAATTTATTTTTTTACATTTTGTGTTATATTAATAAATTGCCAAAAGAAGTAGTTAAATTTTTAGTACATTTTGTGACCAACAATTCAAATTTTATTAGGCTCTAACTAGGCCCTAATTACGAACTAATTTTTAACCATAATTATATTAATAATTAAGCAACCTTGTTAAGCTTATTAAAATCTATTTATTCTTTTATTCAGGCAAAAGAAGTAATCTGTTAAAACAAAAGAATAGAAGAGTAAAAACTATGTAATTAAAGTAAAGTTTACCAATTTATCTTAGTTAATACTTAAGATAAAAGAAAATATATATTTTGTAGACTTTATATGTCATAAAGTGATTTATGAAAAGCTTCTTTTTTATAGTTTACTTATCCTTTTTGTGCAAAATTAGAGAAAAATGTACTTTCTACAGAAAAAAATACCATTTGTTTATTCTTGCTTTACTCAGTGTAACAGTAAAAACAACCATTGATCATTCCAACAAAATTTATTTCATCATTTTTAATTAAATATCTTCAAAAAAAAAAAAAACTAATCAATTCAAAATCATAGTACACAAGAGCCCGTCAATTCCACGCTCGAGAATCCCCTAGCGGCGCGCAACTGCACATATACGTAATTCCGGTGAGCAGCAGTAGCGTAATGTTGTAAAAAACTTACTGAAGCTGGCGGGCTCGGGCTGGCCGTGCTGCTCGGCGGCGGTGGCCGCCGACGGCGGGGTGTAGCTGCTGCAGTAGTACGGCGGGTGCTCTATTTTGATCGCGTTTATTTGAGGCTGCATGTCGCTGAGGTCATGCAGTATGGACGCTGAAACACACACCAAGACAAGCGCGCGCAAAGCGCACACGTGCGTTAGACGTATCAGCTACGGAGGCTTGTATATATACGTTCATGTTTGCGCGCCGAGCTTCGACGAGTGTTACGCGCGAGTCTTTCTCTTTTCTTTTTTTTTTTCGCCGCTTGCCTCGATCTCTGTGATCTTTGTGTGTGCGCGCGCGCGCGCGAGCCCGTGTGTATGAGGGCACCTGAGCGAGCACGTGGCCGAGGGTTGTTTTATAGAGTGACTTGGGTGGCGGATGAAGTTGTTTTCGTCGTGTTTTTTTTTTCTTTTTTCTTGATAGAATAGTATTTTAATATGTAAATTCATTCTATGGAGATAGTCGATACAGATGATTATTGTTTATTGTATGCCGTTGTTGATGCAAAATTAGATCAATAGTTTTATTATTTTTAGATTATGTTCTAAAAAATGAATCCCATCAATGTTTTATAGTAGTTATAATTTAATACAAATTCCACAATTTTTTGAATTAAATTTGTTTTTCTATCAGTTTCAGAAATTTTAAAGAAATTTTATTCATTACAAAAGAGGTTTATTCTCAAAAACTTATTTTTAAAATACCAACACTATTCTATATAAAAGTCTTCTATATAATGAGCAATTATAGAATATTTAATTAAAACGATTGATAGCCAATTACTTTCAATATATAATAATTCTTAATTAGAATTAAGTTGAAATAAAATTATATAGTTTAAGGGTTTCATTTTAATTCAACTTTTTAGAACTATTAACTAAACTACTTTTTTGTGTGATGCCTTTAATTTTTTTAGAACAAACAAGAGCTGTTCTATTTTATTGATATTTGTTACTATCAGTCTTGTTTCTTTTAAATTTTTTTTAAAATCGAATAAATCAAGAAAGGAAACAAAACTATCAGATCTAAAAACCAAAATCAAATCAGCAAACTGCCCTATTGCTCCATTTAGCGCACACGAATACCCGCGAATTATCCGTTCGAGCCCTCGAAGCGACGACGCAAGTGGCTCGTAGCGCGTCTTGTTAAAGGCGCGATAAAAGATTTAGCGATAGCTGTCGGCATTTGCGCACTGCCGTAATTTCTCGAGCTCTTTTGGCTTAAATTTTGTCTAATGGTCCGTTTTGCTGATGGCGGTATGCGGCATGGTATTTCAGACATGCAAGTCGACTTTGGTTTAGCTTGCTTATTTTCTGAGTGTAATTTTTTTATAGTACATGATTTTTCTTTACTAACATTACACATTTTATAAAGATGTACAAATATTTTCTTTAAAAAAAAAAATAAAAAAAATTAAAATATAAATTAATAAATTTAAAATTATCACTTTTAATTCCCTTGGATTTAAAAGTATCATTTTTATTAAATGAGAGAAAAGTTGATCTTTCATGAATCAAATTGGTAATTATTTGTAAAAAGCTTTCCTACAGCTTTTTGTATAACAAAATCCAAGTTTTCATATATTTACTAGTACCCTTGTTCAGTTCTTATTATGTGAGTAAATTCTTATAAATGATGAGAACCTTAAGAACTAATCAGATTTTTAATATTTTATATTAGTGTATAAACAGTTCTGAAAAGGAGATCTAGTAAACCTTCTGCAGCCTAGACTTTATTGTACATTGTACAAAAATATTTTATAAAATAAATACCATTTTCGACCATAGTAGATCAATTTTTCTTTATTAAATTAACTATGAAGAATGGAATGAACCAATGAACTAATATATATCATCTTTATTATCTGAAGTAACTTTACTCTAAACATAATCATATTGGATAAACATAAATGACTGTTTATATTTCTGATAAAATATATAACTTTAACTTGTCTGTCACTCGTAACTTTGGAATTTACTACAAACTTCTCTATAGCATTTTATATATTATAATAAATAAAATTATCTAAATTAAATTAATATTGTATGATAGACAAAAAAATGATTTCAAAGAATTTTGAAGTGTGAAATAGAAAAGTTTTAAAAACTGTCTGACTCAGTTCGGCATTATCTACTTATACGCTATAAAAAGTATGAAAAATTTTAAATCTATGTTACCATTTACCTTATTGTCGAATCTTACGTTATTCCAACTAAAACAAATACACAAAATTTTATGGAAAATAAATAATTTTAATAAACAGCAAGCATTTTTGCTGTTAAATATACATATACTTACTGGTTACGAAAAGCTGCACTATTTGAAAATAAGGTAAATGGTAACATATTCCAAGAGTCTTCTTTATTGCCGACCATTAGCGTGGGATGCTTTCAAAAGGCAGAGGTGCTCCGGTACCTTTCGAAAGCATCCGCGTCAGGATAAATTTTTCTACTTCGCGTTACTCATAGAAAAGTCTAACAATATTATCGACCAAAAAGTAAAAATATTAAACTTCAAAAAATCATGAAAAAGTTACTGCTTTCGAATCGGAAAATATTTGATATTTTATCCAGGAATGAGAATATTTTTCTAATAAAAGTTTATTTTCTATACAATTATAGTATCTAATATCCACAATTTACAATATTTACTCAAAATTAAATTTTTCCTTACAAGCCACATCATCGCGCAGCTACTCATTCCTGGCCGCGCGTCAAATCATTTACAAAGACGCGCCGGCGCATCCCGAAGTTCAACCTCCCTCCTTAACGCGACATTCTCTAGAGCCGATCAAAAAGAGCGAGGCACTCGTAAGAACAGAAAAAAAGAGATAGACACAGATAAGAGAAAGAAAGTGAATAGAAGAGAGAGAGAGAGAAAAGAGAAAAGTGACGCTTCGGGTTCGTACCTTTTGAAAGCATCCAGAGCTCCTTGGAGCTGAAGACGCCAGTCGCGAGGATCGTGTCGTTGCACACGACACCGTTATACAGTTCGTGGTAACCTGCACCTGGGAACAAATGTATATACAATCGATAATCGATAAACGATCTTAGCCCCGAGCTTTTTTTCGAGCTTTCTCGAGTCGAGTTGCGCTTGCGATAAGGCGCGCGCGCGCCGACGGCCGACGGGAGCGCTCTGTATGTTTTGCCGCTGCACGGTTTAAGTCGAGGATGATAGGCTGAACAAGAAGGATTTGCGTTTTGGGGCTCTGGCGAGGTCATTAAGGTGAGCTGCTTCTCTCTAAGCTTTGCGTAATTAGTGTGTGTTGCTTAATGGGTGAGGGGGAGTAAACGGTAATGTGACGGTGGGAAATGAGGACTGCTAAAGTTTGTTTAAAATAGATGTGTTTCGGGTTCTGTTTTGTAATGGAGAGGAGCTGTGGGGATTAGATTGTTGTAAACAAATTGGAGGTTTAACGATAATAGTATAGACTTTAAGCAATAAAATGTAGAACGAGTACTCTTTTTTAATAAAAAAGCTAAATACACCTTCTCAAAAAATACGAGTAAAAGAAGCAAATTCCCGATACATTAATATTTTAAACCCACCAGCGAAACTTTTTTAAGTCAAAACTCAACCAAAAAGACATCACGAAAAAAATGCAAAATCTTATGTTTACGTTAGAGCGACAACTATCTTGTCTTCCTGTTGGCTTTCCTCTTTCTAAAAATACCCCATCCCTCATTTACTATAATTAACAAGAATAACAATCATAAAATTGTCTATTAATAGAGCTCAGCTTTTCGTCACGTGTCACATTCGTCTAGCGCTGAATTAGTCGGCGCGCACATCCCCGGCTAGCCGAGAAGCGAAAAAAGCTCCTAAAAGAGGAGGCGGGCTCGAAGTGGCGATTCGTTCGAACGATCGCAGTTACACGAGCTGCAGATATGCGGCCCGCTCGTTTCGAGGGAAGGACGAAGAGGTGAGAGATAGAGACGGAGAGTTGAGAGGAACGAGATAGAGAGAAAGAGAACGAAGGACAGGGAGATGGAATTTATCGATGAATCTCGGGCATCGTGAGCGCGTCGGTATAGTGTGACGTGGGATTGTTTAGAATAATATAATAATGCGAACAGCAGGAAAAGAGAAAAACTGAGTTTTTGGAGGAGATGTTTGTGACTGTATTGTAAATATGCTAAGTTGTTGCTGTAAGGTGATGAAGGTGTGAAGGGATATGAAATTGGTAGATGGAAATTAATTGGATTGATAGGTAGATTTATGTATTGACTGATTTTTCTCTTTTTTGTTATTTGATAAATATCGCTGGACAAGAAATCGAATGGTTCCATACCTTTTCGCCGCCTCTCTTCCTCCTTCGTCGCATTGCAGATACCGTTTAGGACTTCTGAAATCAAAATAGTGAGCAGGCATGATCATAACTTTCATAATGTACTCGTCTAAACTTTTGTAATATTATTTCATTATTAATTTTATGAACTATCCTAGCATATTTATAAATTCTCATTCCCCTTCCTCTCTCATAAACAGAAATCAATTACCAACTCCAGCTCAATCATTCTCAAGCCTAAACGCTCCCCTCCGGCCTTCCCCTCCTCTCAAAAAAGCTTCAAAAAGCCACCTAATTCCATCTCCATTAATTTAATTCGGCGAAACAAGTCTGAAGACAACCTTCTCCTCGGAAGCCGCTAATCACCCGTGCGAAGCAAAACTACTCAAAAGCATCCCTGCTCCCTTCCTATTCTCCGATGCGTATCTTTGCGAGCGCGCGAAAAGCCGTCGACGCGCGTGCAGGCAGAGCGAGCCGCGCGCGCGGATGTACACGGGACGCTCTATTCTCTATAAATAAACGGCCAAAGCGGACATCTTGTAGCTCACGCGCGTGCCTCGCGGCGCAAGCAGGAATCGCGTTGATTTTCTCGCGCTGTCGTCGCGCGCGCCGGACGAAGTTTGCGTTGCTCGGTGAGCTTGCTGTACTTGCACGTGGTCGAGATATGTATGGGTGTATGTAGGTTTTTGGAGGTTTGAGATTGGGGTGTTGGTAAGAGTAGTTTACAAGGTATGGGTTTCGAGTGAGTGGTAAATTAGTAGTAATAGGGCTTGCATTTTTTTACACTTTATTTTTTCTTTTACCTTACTTAAGAAAAAGGCAAATTTTAATAAACTAAGTTTTTTATTTAAAATTTCTTTAATGCCAATGTTTTGAGGACAAGTTTTTCGTTCTCGTTAGATCTTGTTGATATTGAATAATTATATAATTCAAATCATCAGGAGATTTTGAAAAAATTAATTCGCAGTGGACGACAAAATCTATGACAAATCCATTTCGTCGAATATTAACTATTGAGCCACTGTACACAAACACAGTTTATCAATTCACGTTAAATCTACATACATCTAACCATGCATTTGACTGCAGTTCCGACAAGTTTAAACTTTCGTAGAATAATGATATGTTGGAATTTTAACTGGTGTTTGGATAAGAGATGTGAGTATAGTCGTCTTAAAATTTATAAAAACATGATAAATAAAGATAATTATCACCAATGTATCAGAGGTGCACCAGTAAGCTGTGTACCTACAGGTATACTAAAATTTTGTACAAATCTAGAATGTTACACTCTAAACTCAAAAGTGCGAAATATAAAAGTAAGAAGCTTTAAACCCAAATTTTAATCTTTAACTGAAAATTTTTTTGTTTGTAATATTTACTTTTTTAAACGCCAAAATAATTTTTAACTATTAATATTGCTACAGTATTATTATGATGTTGCTACAATATTGACGAAAGATTGTTTCAATATTGTTACGGTATTACTAGAATATTGACGTAATATTGTTACAATATTGTTATTGTTACAGTATTACTACAATACTGACACAATATTGACATAACATTAACAATATTGTTAGAATATTGGAACAATTTTATAATATTTCAACATTGATACAATATTTATACAATACCAGTTCAATATTGCTGCGGTATTCTCATAATATCAGCACAACGTTGATATAATATTCCTACAATAATGAGATCGTATTAATCGAATATTATATCAGTATTGTAGGAATATTGGCACAATATGTATTGCTATAATATTGCTACAATATTGATAGAATATCAACGCAATATTGTTACAATATTACTACAATACTGACATATCATGGATGCAATATTAATGTAATATCTCTGAAATATTGCTAAAACATTGTTTTATTTTGCTAAAATAATATCATTGCAATATTTTTCCAGTATATTAGCAATATTATTATAACATGAGTGTTATATAC
>UELX01003592.1:0-22477 GCA_900480035.1 Eupelmus urozonus
TGCATACTTTCCCCATCACTGGCAGCCATATTGATGACGTATCGTCGAGCAGACGCCAATGGTTATATTGCCAATAGCGCTGATTGGCTGTTTCTATTACGCGTCGGCTATTCCGACGGTTCTATTCTACCCATGTGCCTGCAGTGCCTGCACCTTCACTGTTTACGTCCGTATCCAGTTTGCGGAGCATCATGCATTCATGCTCCAGACACCAGACTAGACGTACATATACACTGTGTGTCTGTGTGCGCTGAATAACAGAACAGCGTGACTTAACCTCAAAGTCAGTCGAGCTGGCTCACTGGCTGCTGCAGCCTGTCACATCTCACGAGCAGAGATGCGCACGTAATTTTTACGTGATACTTACTATTTTTATTGTTAAAAAACATTTGAAGGTAGAAACGACATTCGATAATGAGCTGTGATGAGCGACTTTAGTGAACCCAGTGACAAGGAGAGTTATGGAGAAAAAGATGAGGATTTTAACGTTGAAGAATATCAAGAGGATATCGAGAGCGATGAATCTTTCAACGACATCGTAAATAATGATAATACTACAAAAAACGTAATAATAATTGCATTTTTAATGCCACTTGCTGATTCTATTGCATTAACAATAAATTTCATTGAATTTTTGCAGAGTGATGAAGATGATGGTTCTTCAACTGAAACACAAAGTAAAACCAATGATGAGTACATTGGACCAGTTCTACCTGGAGGTCATAAATTTAATAAGAAATTGGTTTGTATTAAGTATCCAGGAAATGTGGTCAATCCAGAAAGAGCGATTGAAACTTTAGGAGGCATAACAGACATTTCATCGGTAAAGTTTTAATTCTATTTTTATTTTTTAAATTCTTTTATTTTATGTATTTTACGTAGCATAGACTTATATTGCATAATTAAGTGTAATGGAAATTAATTTTAAACCTTTAATGTTAGACTGTTGACACCAAAAATAGAAGAATGGAATTACGATTTAGACCAGATGATGGTTATTGCAAACCTGCATGTGGTGATAGGCATCAAACAGCTGGATTTTTATTACGAATAAGGGTTAAAAAGTCTAGAAGAGAAAAACTGGAAACAACATCACAATTAGATAATAAGAAACAAAAAGATACAGACATCACAAATAAAAATGATTCTAGTCATAGTGATAAGAACAAAAATAGTAAAAGTGATTCTTCAGATCAGTTAGCAGATAAAATTACAAGTAGTCCTGATAAATCTCAAGTTACATCACCAGAAAACAGTCTTAATAATGATTTTGATAAAAATAAACCACCAACTTTCGATCGTGATAAATATGAAAATTTATCAGAAGATCAAGACTACCAGTTGCCAAAATTAAAAGTTTTAGGCCGAGTGGATACTGAATTTAGATTTACAAGTAAGTTTATTTATAGCCTCTGTTGAATTTACAGAAAATAATATTAATATCTTAATTCAACTTCTTATTTCTACTTTCAGACTTATGTGATTTTCAATATCTACCAATAACAAAAAAATTGGACGATCCTACAAAAGATGAATGCATTTATAATTCAATTTATCCAGTAGGTCTCCCACCTTATAGTTGGATGAAAGACGAAGTGCCTTACTTTTTGCCACCAGCTGCGTTCAGTAGAATGGATAGTGTTCAGCAGTATGCACCAAAAACAGAAGTATCAAACTCTGACGTTCATTATGTAATTGGAAAAACTAGAAAAAGACGAGCTGGTATCTCGAATTTTATCAGTTTTAACACTCCGTATGTTCCCACAAATCCTCCAAAAGGCATTGAAACTGCTTTAAGAGTTAAATTTCTTCAATCAAGTCATGTGGAAAAAATGCGCAAAGCTTTTGAAGAACGACCAATTTGGTCAAAAACCGCATTAATGTATGTAACAAAGTTTTCTAATGAACAATTGAAAATTTTATTGCCTTCTGTAGCATATTATTTCATGACTGGACCATGGCGCATTACTTGGGTGAGACTTGGATATGATCCTAGAAAAGATCCTGAAGCTAGGAAGTATCAAACTTTAGATTACCGGTTGAAAGCAATGCGTAAGTATAACTTTTCAGTTGTTTCTTATTAAAAATAGATAATAAATATAAAATATTTTTCATATTTTTCATCAGATGGTTTGCATTCAAGCATTACATGTAAAAGAAACTATTCCGAGTATACATTACCCTATAGAAATACTGCAAGTTCAAAGGCTAAGACAATGGTTTTGATGCCAAATACAACACAGCAACCAAAAAAACTTAAAACTTTAGATGAAAATGTCTATATATATCGTCCAGGCATGATCCCACCTTCCAGACAGATGTTTTATCAGGTACTTTTATTGTAGATTGTATTCAACAATAAAAGTTGAAAATTTTCTATTTTTTTAAAGTAATACATTTTTGTTTAAATAGTACTGTGACTTGCACGTAGCAGAAATACATGAAATGTTGGATAAATACGTCGGTCCACCACCTGGTACACCTTGTCACGAAAAATTAGGTTGGCTACCTGTTGGATTTGATGATTTATGTCGAGAAATTATTAATAAACAAGTTCGAGTTGAACTTCGCAAGTTAATGAACATCCCAGAAAATCGTAAGCTTTAATCCGTAAATTTATTTTAAAACTGCAAAACTAAAAATTAAATGAATTTGAATAATATTTTTTAGAATTAGTAACATGCTGTATGCAATTTATTATAATATGCTTTTTGTTTTTCGTTAGATCCAACGACTTTACCTCGTAAACGTAAAATAACTTCTTTCGGCAAAAAAGTACGAAAACGTTATGACAGAAAACGAAAGGTAAAACAGGAAAATCCAAGCACGGAGCAACAGCCAGCAGCAATGTCTATCATCGACGAAGATGATCCAATGCAATCGGATGGAGACGAATGGGAAGATGTATTGGAAGAGGCCGAAATAAGCCATAGTGAGAATGAGGATGATGAGAATGACAATGAGGATGAAAATGAAGATGAAAATGAAAATTGAGTTGTGAGTTTATATATCATTTACATGATAAGAATTAATTTTAACATATGTAATAACACATGTTTCGTCAAATATTTATAAAACTTTGTAAAAAAATATATGTGCATAGGAAAATATGCATAATGTTTTTAATATTTGTCAAAATAATTCTAATGTTTTGATAATTTTTGGTTAGCAATCGACAAAAATAAGAATCTCAAAATTTCGTCTGCAATACGGTTTATTCGCAAATGTACAGAGACGAATTGACAGATAATTTTTAATTAATAAATACGTATACATCCTTAAATAGACATTATCAATTCTAGAAATTACAAATTACAAAAATAAACGTAAAAAAGGTAATCCAATATAATCTGTAAAGTGAGCGTATATGACATTCAAATTTAGCTTATGATGCTTATAAAGTATTTAAATTCCAATTACACGTTCGATAGTTGTTTGAACTTTTAGTCTACGACAAACAAACACTGAAGAGGTAAGCACCGCAACTGCTCTGTTTTTTGATGTGCTCGTAAAAAAGATGATAAAAAAGCAGCGAAATAAAAAACGCAAAAGAAAGAAAAGCTTTTCGAGTTCCGTATCAGTAGGAAAAAACTTTTCAGTTTTAATATTTGTGCACAAGAAATTGCAGATTTTAGGAAATTCTGTTTGGTGGAAACTTTTTCTTTAAATTTGTTTGTTATAAAATGAAAAAAACTGTTTTAAAATATTTTTTTATTTTTATTTTACTACTTTGAAAAAAATTACAAAACATGATTTATCTTATTTTTTACCTCACTATGAGATATAATATACGAGTAAATTTGAAAAGGTATGGTGAATCTTACAGTTTAAAAATCCAAGAAAATGTATGAAATTTAAATACACAACTCGATAGGATATAACATGCCATCGAATTCATAAACGCTTTGTTCTTTATTTTAACAAATTATAATTCACTTTCAGATGAATCATTAAAAAAAATATATACAAATTGAAAAAATACAATCACACATAGAGAAGTCTCGCGACATGTTTCTCTCCGAAAAAAAGTTTCCACCCAACAAATTTCGACAAATTCACACAGGCTTGCGAGTGCTCGGAATTTCGCGCGATCAAAAATTCGATACTTTCAGCCCATCGGCAAAATCGGATCCAGCAAATTCAGAGCGCCGTTCGCAAGCCCGTGCATCGAAGGAAGAGCAGCAGCAAGGTCAATAAGCCAATGCCGTGTTTCCCCTCTCGATGATCCGCGAGTCTAAAGGCGGATTTAAAGACGAATGCCGCGGTTGGTGCTGGCGACGTAGTTGAGGAGCTCCTCGCTGTCCTCGCAGACGAAGGGCTTCTCGTGGTAGCAGGCGACGTCGTGCCAGGCGATGCCGTCGTTGTAGACGTTGTTGAGGACCGAGAGGCAGGACTCGTGGGTGCCGTTAATGTCGAACTCGGCGTTGTCGGGCTGGCGGGTCTTCTTGTGTCCTGTCTGGGACCAGGGGTTGAAGCCCCAGCCGGAGGGCAGCTGGTTGGTCGGGGCCATCTTCTCGCGGTTCGCCGACCAGAACCAGCCGTAGATGGACTTGGGCTCGAGGTCGCGACGGTTCTCGCAACCCTTGAAGTCGCAGAGGCGACCGGACGTCCAGATGTAGGGCACGTCGTCTGAAAATTAAAGTTTCACATTACTTATCGGTATACTCATTTTTTTAACTTATACAATTTATTATTTATTACTTAATTAGATTAAATTTTTTCTATTGATTACTCAAGCTTTATTAGCTGATTTTTCATTCAAACTCGTTTTAATAAACCTTTAACGCCTGATTTATACAGAATTTCTTGTCAATTAATTTAATAACGTGCGTTAAAAATTTTACGAGACTCTTGAATAAATAAAAAAGGATGAATGAATTGTAATTTGATATATACTAGCGACTTGACGCGGCTCTTAAGGAAACTTATTAATTATAATATATTAAGCAACTAGTCATAAATATCGCTAATTTATATAATACATATATATGTATTTTATTTTCGACATAGGCTATCCTTGCACTGCGCAGCGCGAGGTGTAAAAATTTAATTATTTTTTCCCTCCAGCATCTCCTCGATTCCTCATAAATCCAGCTGGCTCCGCGCATTATTTATCCTTGCGAGCCACGAGCCCCGAGGCGCATTAATACCAATCAATGTTCCCCGTACAAAGCGAGAAAAAAAAAGTAAAAAATAAAAAGGTGCACGTGTGTGAGGTGAATTAATCTTCGCCGTGAATGGAGACCGGCGGCGGTGAGAATAAACGATATTGAGCTCGTATCCTCTCCGAAAGGAGGACATCCCCATAAAAGTGCAAATGTAGGAAAGCAGCAGCAGCAGCGTGCCACGAGTGAAAACAAAAGTCAGCCGCGCGAGAGAGGAAAAGTTTCTAGGGTCGACGATAGAGCGGCTCCGCCGCCTATGAGAGGTTTTTCCGTTGCGCAACGGTAAAAAGGAGGCGATCGCCGGTCTCGAAGGAAAAGGTGTAGACACGTCGAGCCGCGAAAGCCGCAGCAGTGATTCAAATTGTCCTGCTCAACGAAATCGGTTTCACCTTGGCTCTCTGCGCGCGTCACCACGGCGAAATTGTTTAGCGGACTTTTAGTTTGCTCTACCTACTCCTCTGATGAGACTAGGCACGACACACGCTCTTTAAGTTTTTTCATACAAAGCCGGAGAATAAAAAGTTGTTTCCTTTTAATGTACAGTTTACCGGGGTAGCTTTTGATAATTATATTAAACAATCATTTTACTCATTATCACAAAACTTTTTTTAATCATTGAACATCCTTTTTAGCTGAACAATTCAAAAAGCTTAAATTTTAGAATATTAATTGTTAATAAGTGGCAAAAATTTACTCCGATTTACCGATTTTTAAAATGACTGGATATAGTTACTTCTTTATTGAGCAAATAAAAAGTTGATCGTCAATTTCCAAAAGTTTAGTATAGTTCCAATTGTTTCAAAACCATCTCCCCTGAGCGATTTTACAAATTACCCAAGTGAAGAATGGTTGGCAATCCTCCTTATCATGTAACATCGTGAGTCGCGACTGAGATGCGCCTAATTACATCTTACAGCGTCGAGCTCTCGATAATCAATTTAAAGCGGCAAAAAAGAATCCATAATTCTAACAGCCGCGTGTCCTATCGTAAAATAGAATCGATTACGTGAAATTTCACGCAGGCAAAATTGACATTGTGAAAGTGTTGCATAAGCGCGCAGGCAAGAGGAGGAGAAGCAGCCTGGCAGACTGGCAGAATAGCGATGGGCGCGATTAATCACAGGCCAAACTTACAACAAAAAATGCGTTCTCAATCCGAAATATGCGCGTGGCGCATAATGAGACCTTCACCCGACGCCGACGACAAGGTTGACGATCATACCGCGCGAGAGATCCGCGCAAGCCCAGCAAGCCATAGATACAGCCTTACGTATCTTTCTAGCACGTATATACTTACGAAATATGTTTTCTTTTATACGTGCGCGATCAGATAGGATTATTTGTTCACATGAATTATGGATTTGTTTATAAGCGGAATTTAGTTTTATTAATTTAATGCAGGTTTGTAATTGTGACCGAGGTTATTCAAAATCGTCAAAAAGCTTTTGAAAAATTCATAGCTAGAATTCATGAATAAAGGGGTTTAGGATGAAATTTGATTATTAATATTTTACACAAAGGAAAAACGAATTTAAATTTTAAAATTATCTGATGATAATCTCAAGCGACGTTGCTTAGACAGTTAATCCGTAAAAACGTTAGAAACTTTAGAAATGCCTATAAGCGAGTACAATTAAGAGAAAACGTGGAGAGAAAAGCAAAGCTTTGGGATTTTCATGCGGGGCTAGGAGAGCTGAAAAAAAGGCTCGTAAAGCCTGAGATGTTATCTGGCTGTAGGGAATCGCAATCACGAAATTAGCATGTTTGAAGAAGGAAAGCTTATTCGCTACCGGCATCGCCTCGCGGCCAATCCACAAGACACTTTCTAAGGCCATTGTGTCAGAGGCTCAGGCGCGCGTTCTCGCATAAATTACAAAAGACGCGCGCGCATCGACGATCTCCGTTTTGGTGACGAGTCATTTGTCACGTCTCGCCGCGCGCGAATGTCGACGATGGAACTTTAGGGCCGCCGACAGAATTAATGGCTAGCGCGCACCGTCGCCCCGAGCCAGCTGTTATTTTATTTCTTTTATATCACGATAAACGGACTGATTCTACTCTTGCGGAATATATCTGCTTGAAAGTGAGAGGATGCTCTTAAAATCTCTGCTTCTTTTTTTTTATTTTTCGCCTTCTGCTATTTAAAAATGGCTCGCGTTCACTTGACGGAAATCGTTTTTATGCTAATTTTGCTGCTTTATCGCGTCGATTAGGTATGTTGAAAGATTTTTTTGAGAAAAAACTGTTGAATGAATTAATCGACGATGCGCGTTTAAAATTCAATTGGACGTGACAGAACTTTGAATTTCTAAGCTCTTGCGGATTAGTTATTTTTAATTAAGTCGTAATAAATCAATGCGTGATTTGAAATGGATTACACAAAAGTGATATCAATAGCTTTTACGCAATGACATTTAACCCTTCAAGGACCTCAAGACCTTCTCCTCGAAGCATTAATTCGTCTTATATGTTTTTCTAATAATAAATATCTTAAAATAAACGTGACGAATATTTTATAAATCGGTAACGTTTGTCTGTCTAATAAATTCATCGAATATATTCGAGGATTCACGAGAACTGACAAAAATAAAAAAAAAATTTTAATCGCGATTGAAATACTTTAAAAGACTAGAATATAAAAAAATTTATTTTAGCGTTACTCAACGATTTAATATCAAGGCTGGTTAACAAGAGCAAGAGAAAAAGTAAACCTAAAAGAAGCGACTTGACATTGTTTCTCAACAAAAAAAGAAGCGTTGCGCGGTTGCAAAAACCGAATTTTCAGCTAATTCGAGGCATTCCTTGTGGTCGGCGCTTCGCGGCCTTGTTTTGCCTCATCTGCGCACTTTCCGACCGCGCGCTTACTCGACTAATAGCTCCGCGTGCGCCCACAGTTGAAATATCAGTGTGCGGCTGTCATTGAAAAGTCGTCGGCGTTGCTGCCTCTCTGTGGCGCGCCTCTGAACAACCGTTTCGCCTGACAACTCACACGCGCTCCAAAAAAAACGTATCGGATTGCGATGCAAATCCCGATAATCGAAACGAATTTCGGATGGGATACGTAATTTTACGTGGCTCGATTTCCAATTTCGATTCCTTTCTTTTCTTTTATTCGCGCTCGTTCAGGTTTGATCCTTTCTGTTTTGCAATTTTTATGTAACGGACGGACAGAATCAAAATAACAAAAGGCTTTAATCTTTATTTTTGTGTGTTACCCAATGAGCATTTTTTAAAATTTTTATCATTATTGGTTTAATAAATTACAACTTTCACGGTTTTCGAGGAGATTTAAAAATGTATTTAAAAAATTTTAAATTTACACCGAAATTAAGTTTTTGCTATATTATTCATCTTATTAAAAGAATATTTCAAAAATTTCAATTTCCTACAGTTTAACTATAACTTTAAAATATTATGTAAAATTATAATCGATAGAGAATTTAAATAATCCTGTATACATACTTTGCTGGATAAGCCTGAAGATCATGTTGTTCTCTTCTTGGGTTTCAAGCGATACGAGATCCATGCAGTATTCGCGGCAGACGTTTCTGGCGTCGAGCCAGTCGACCTTCTGGTTAGCATGGGCTGGTACATGGCCGCTGAAGAAGTAGTTGTGGCCTCTGAAGTTGAATTCTTTTGGTCCTGTAAATCCACGTTAGCTTTCGTTAGTATTTAATATTTGGAATCTTTCTAATCAGTCGAGCAGTTCGTAAATTTTCAGCTTAGCGCATATTTTGCCAGATTAGCGAATCCCGAGTATTAATTACAGAAGCTTAACAAATCGCCGAGGCTTTTATAGATAATTTACCTCTCAAACAATTATTTTTAATTAATTTCATAAATTTCCCAACGTTCCTCTAAATATTTTCTAAAACGCCGCATTAAATAACCCTCTTTCGCAAAGCAATTGTTTCGTAGCTTTCTAAAATAATATTTGCGCAATAAATAACAAAAAAATCTCATTCCAATAACCCAGCCGACGAGCAACAAATGGCTATGAATAATCAGAGAAAAACTCAAACACCTATTAGTCAATGAGCCAGCGCGGAGCGTACGTACAATAGCCGCCTCACTCTCTTACACGAGGAATTAAAATTTTACACTGCATAAACAATAATAATTAAGCGAGCGAGGAGAAAAAAAAGCCTCCTCTCCGATAGACTAGGCTAATAATCTCGGCGTATCTCGCGGCATTCATCTTGGTATGCGATATACGTACGCTAATAGTTCACAGGTCAAGCGGCGTGTCAGCTGTGTTGCAACTCGTGTGTATAACGATTTACCGATCCTTGGAAGAAGGAGGACGCGCAGCGCCAAGTGGCGTTTAAATAATCGACGAGCGGCAGCGAGCTTCAAAAGCCGCGATAAGTACGCTTAATGTGCGCGCTTCTTTTCCCTGCGCTTTTTTCCCTCGCTAAGAGCTTTGACGACGCGACGACCTTTCGCTCGAAACTTTTACTTGCACTAATTTCAGACGCATTGCAACTTTGTCGTCGAGAATGAAACGCATTTGAAGTTTGTTTGCGCGGAATAATTTAGAGAACGATGGGCAAGGTAAACGTATGAACTTCTTTTTAGAAAAAGAGCATTGATCGGACTTACGTTTTCAATTCTACTCTAACTTTCAACAGCAGTTATGTTTACGCATACGGTCAGACTTAGGTCCCTGAATTACTATCAACTGCCGAGTCTAAAAGTCTTATATGACCTGCATATTTGTCACTTATTATATTGTATTTATAATTGTAATTTTCGATTGTTACGTATTGATTGTACCTATTTAGTTTTAAAATGTTTACTTGAAAATTGAATGAAAGTAAGGTGGGAAAAAGAAATTAAAAATAAGCAGTGATCGTGCCGAAGCTTGAGCCATTGAAGATCGGTAATTATCCGTAACTTCATTACAAGTGAAAAAAGCATAATGAGCTAAGTGGCCCATTCATTCAACGCTCGTTTCATAATAGCTTAGGCGCAAGAGAGCGCGTAATTGTGTTTAAAAGCCCAAAAAACTGCCAAGCGAACAATTTATACGAGCAGTACTTTTATGAAGATGTAGCAATGTGAAAAGCCTGAAAAATATCGAAAAAACTCGTTTTATTACCGCAGCAGCCAGGATTCACGTAAGAATCGCAAGCTTCTACGAACGAGGCGTCTTGAAATAATAGTTGCGAAACGAAAATTTCAAAGATTAAATGCCGGAATCCAAATTAAATCCACATGACATAACGCCTCAGCTCCTTGGGACGGAGGCTTTTCTTCGTGGGATCAAAGATGACAATTACTTCTCACGATGGAAAGCTATTTTTCATTTCTCCTTTATATAAAATTCTAATTTATCAACTACCAGCTACTAATCCCACTGCAATATCTTTTCTCTCTCTTTTTATAAATTATATAAATATACGAATGGCAGTTTTTATTATGCATCGGTGAAATATATCGCCGGCTCCGATCTCTTAAAGTCAAAATATACACTTTCCAACGGCACAAGAGCAAGTTGTCAAAGCAAGCGGGTCGCCAAAAGTAAGCGTCAGCCCAACTCGGCTCGCTTGTCTGTAAGTATCGGCTTTCGATCTGGCTGTAATTCGCGCGCGGGCTCCGGCAATATTCATGAAGCTATATTATCGTTCATCTCGTTGGCGTTTCTTCTCGCGCCAAGTGGGCCGATAAGGCGCGCATTCATATTCGGCTCGAGAAAGTCGAACGGATTCTGCTTTGCCGCCGCGCTGCAGGTGCTACTGTTTCGCTCTTTGGAGTAGAAAGCGCCGAGCGTATGCAAATGCGAACACAAAAGGTGTTGCGGGGAATTTCCTTTTTACTCGCGCGGCGCGTTTCTCGCGACTTTATCGATCCGAGATGTTTGTTTGCGCCGCCCCTAAAAGCAACTCGGTTGCGCGCATCGAAACTTTTTTCTTGCCAAGACTTTTGTTTCTAGTATATAATTACTATTTTAGGTTTTTCTGGTAGAGACGAACTGCGGAGCAAATTACAGCTTATACTGGCTATGAATATGAAATTGCAATTAACTTTTTTGCTTATCGTTAAATAATGCAAGTAAAAGCTTTCGAAGAGCTATTCGCGATAGACAGTTTTTAAATGGTTCAGGGTCGACTTATTGACACTTGACATCGTGGCCCTGAAGGCACAAGCTGAATTTTCTCTAGAGTAAACAGTTTTACAATTCATAACGACCGCCTGTAGAATTTAATGTTGAAATTCTCTACTCTCTCTTTCTCTTTCTCTCGATTAACCTCTAATAAAATCAATAATTCGACAGTACCTATACAACTCAGGTAGAATCCCGCATTAACCGAAATATCAATTACACGCTAACGAGAGGGGTAGCACAGCTCTTCAGTGGAAAAAATCATCAAAGCGCGTAGATAATGGTAAAAATGAGGCGCTTTCTGGGCTAGAATCGCGCGCGATTCCCAGCTGCGTGCGAGTCTAGGCCAATTAGCCGCTATGATTAATTCGCGCTGAGCAACAATGCGCCGAGCACATAAGAGCTATTAACGATTTCGTGCTGCTCGCGCAGCTTTGATGAATCGCGGTAATCGCGCGTAGACGTCCCTCGGGAATTACATAAAAGCGCGCTTACGCCTATCAAAGAGTCGTCGCGATCTAGAGGCTTTCATGGCAGTATGTGGAAATGAATTTTTTAAATATATTTAAAGTCTGTTTCAGCCTCACATTTCTTTAATCCAAAGAATTATATTTATTTATTATTTATTATTATTTATGTTATTTGGAGAAAAAATTAATGTCGCGTGGCTTACCAACTCGGACTCATTATCTACTCGAACATTCTACATTCTTTTCATTTTATTCAAAAATATCAATTTTCAAACTATTTACCTAATAAAATTTCAAAGATTTAGTTTCGTAATTATATAGTTAGTGATAAGCAGAGTAATAGAATTATAATTTTTAAACAACTGATATGCAAAACTGTATTACTAAATAGTATATTTTTCTAAAGCTATCAATTTTATGTATTATTTTGTTCCGTTTGTTTCATTCTTTCCAATTCTTTCAAAAAATATACATAAAGATAACATTCTCATTTAAAAATTCTATACAAAACTTTTAAAAAATCGATAATCTCGCTAACCACCAACACTCTCCATTTGTTAAAACTTGCAGCTAATTTTCCACCCCTAGAGCAAAGCCCATATCCCTGACCAATTCACAGACGTGCAATAAGCGAAGCTCGCTCCTTATTAGAACAGCAGAGCGAGCCGTTGGCATCACCTACACGCGGGGCTAGCGTCGCTTTCGCAATCGGCCATGGCGCCTCTTCTGTACGCGTGCTTGTTCCTTTTTTTTCCACAACGAATTCGCTTATCTGCGCCGAGTCGATTGTATAAAAGGAGTCGGTTAGCATTGCGAAATTCTCCGGCATTTTCGTGTGCATTACATCAGGAGCGGGCTGCCGGTCGTGCAAAATTTAAAGCGCTTTTAACGACGTCATAGATGTTTTTTGTTTTGTATGGAGCTGCCTGTCGTTGAGAAATACGTGGGAGCGATAAGATTTTGTTTTAGGAGATTCATGCTTTTTTCTGACTTGAATTTTCAAGCGCTATTTTCTTTATAGCTGTACGGTTACTTTAGTAGTTTTAAATGACAGTTTTATATAAACTTTAAAGTAAACACACGAAGATATGAAGTAAAAATATTTCTTATATCCACGTTTTGATCAATGTTTACATTTGACGAGAAGTAAAGCACCGTTCATCAATTAACGGCAATGTACTACACGTGTACCCGCATACAACGTTATGTAATTGCGAATTACCACCTATGGACCGTCTTTCTCACGTCACGAAAGCGCCACTTTCTTTCCTGTTGGTACTGCAGTTTATTTTTCTGTCTCTTTTTAATCCGAATTCGTCGAAAACTCAAATGTAATTTAGTGCACCAATAACACGTTAAATTACTTTCAACATTCTTTAACAGTCAGCAAATGTAATTTCCTTACAAAAATCTTTGTTTGAAGACATTTTAGATTTTTATTGAATCTATAACATCATTGATATTAGAATATTGTAAGTGTAAGTTTAAGTATCGAATAAGAAAGCCATGTTTTGAAAAAAATCGAAATACAAGATACCTTCTCAGCAAGAGTCAAAGCTCCCAATCAATCCCACGACTCGGAGCCAATAGTCTCTAGAGTAAATCTTCCCACGACGAACGGGGAAACGAGGATGAAATCCGCGGCGTAACTATCCGCGCATTCAATGCTCGCACATCGAAGCGTAAAAAAGTCTACACGCGGCGAATCCTCTTTTTCCAATGCCGCTGAGAAAAAGGCTGCGCTAGGTGTCAGAAGACGCGCGCATAATCCTCGCGCGCACAGCTCACAGATCGAGAGAGTCATGAGACTCGTATATAGCTGTATAGACTCTCGTTACGTAAGAACCCGCTCGTTACATGCATATAGACGTACACACATCCTTGCGCGAGGGTCGCCAGCTGCATAAGCGCGCATAACACGTATAATATCGCGCTTATGGGATCATTAGGCCGCCCGAGATGCAGACTCCCACGCTTCGGGCCTCTCACGAGAGAAAGAAAGAAAGTTGCGAGCGAGAAGAGCCGATTTGCGCGCGCGGAGAGTGGCTATATGCAGCCTCAGGCTTTGACCTGCTGGCTTCGAAAGGAGTCTGTTTGTTTTCAGGAGTGGGATATTGTTTTTGCGCGATTGCTCGGAGAGCTTTGGATTTTACATGGGTATAACGAAAGGCGCGGCAATTTTACTTAAACAAAAAAGGCTACGTATAGAAAATACTGCCGAGAATGACAAAGACTTTCGCTAGTAAAATCAAAGAACTCCGGCTTAATCTTCATTTCTGGCTATTACTTTTCTGTAAAATTATCAAAAGAATTTAAAAATACAATATTTGTTGTTTCTAACTGAACGATCTGAGAATAGAACTTTGAATATTTATTCAAATTACTGTCGTTAAGTTCGACAAATTTTCCATTTGAAATAATGCGATACTTTAATGAAACTTTGTTAAATTATCCTTAATTGTATTGAATATAAAATGTGGATGAAAAAATATTCCAATATTCCTTACTGTAAAGACATTCCGTAATAGGGAGGTGCTAACATTACAAAAGTGTCTCGTGCTTATTGCCAAACAAAGCGCTAAAGATTTCGATTAAGACCGCGGAGACCCGATTCCGATCTGGTTCGTTGACCTCACGCGCTGCTGCCATCGTTTTTCAATGACAATGTAGGTCACCTATATGAGAGCCCTTGAAATTGCTCCGAACTGCGTAAATGTTTTGATCAATAATCGCGGCTATAAACTTCGTTTTCTATTCCGACTCGAACATAGTTCGTCTAATAGCAAAATATTTTATCAAATATTTACAAGTGTCCAACTGTTCGCGAAGGACAATTTAACCAAATCCGCTGAGCATAAATGTTTTTTTCCATCTCGAATCGCTCTTATAATTGCAAATTTAATTTCGGGAATCCCGTTATAAAAAGTTGAAGTTGTAAAAGTTGTGCATAACGGTTCGAGACTTTTTCCACTGCTGACTCTGAAATTCTGCAGATATTGAAAAAAGCAGCAAGAGAGGCGCGTGACACACATTCAGCCGAGAGGACGTTAAAAATAACGCCTATGCTAATGCGGCAGATAAAAGCATGCGAGATGCGTAAAGGAAATGCTCTCATCGCCGTTGAAAAAAGGTGCAATAATTAGCGGCGCGCAGCAAGAATTCGAGTGAATAAATATTTGCGTTCCGCTGACCGTCCAAAAACACATCGGTCTTAATAGGCCGAAATTCAGGACGCGGCGAACGTGAGACGTTAGAAAGTTGCCCGCTTCTTTGTACGCATATAGGTTTGTCATTTACCTCGCAATTAACGCGCGCTCAAATGAAATTATCGGGCAATCGAGCCGCAAGGAATAACGACGGCTCCGCTCCTCTAGACTATACACACATACAATCCCTTTTCACTTTTCCTTCAAGACCGAAACTCATTAATTATGCAATTATTACATTCGACGATTCGATTAAAAAACGCAGGCGAATCGATATTTTTTCTTTGCCTAGCTTTTCTTCTCCCATCCTCTTTCTAGGAAGCTTCAATTAAGGATTACTTATTTGAGCTGCGAAGCGATATCGGTGCGTTAGGATTAGAAAACACACGAACGTAAGACGACAATTTGTTTCGGCTTTTCACTTTCATCGCTTTGAGAATGCCGGAGAGCTGCGAGACTTCATCGGGTATTACTTTACCACGGGGCGATATATATTTATCCGTCATTAGCACTTTTGCTTTCTAGCCTGCTGCGCGGAAGTTGTTTCAGGTGTCATGATTAAGTAAAGCGCCTAAGGTATAACGGAAACAAACGAGCCGATGACGTTTCTTTCTTATATATACGACAGAGATCTCTAAACTTCACTCGGACTTTTAATGCTTTCGTGCGCAAAAACAATTTTACTGCAACAGAAAACTTAATAAACATTAACAATTTATAGTTTATCTGCTTTGCTACATGAGCGCTCATCTATCCCATTAATTTTTTACGCGCGATCCGTTGTAAAGCTTTCTTGAAAAAACCAACACTCCCAGCCAAAGCCAAATATCAGGCTCCGTGGTCCGTGGCCGGTCTTCAGCTTTGCAGGGCGTTGTTTGCGGAAGAGAAATTTCCCAGCGGCCAAAGAGGCTTCATAAATATTCCGCGCGTCCCGAGCGTCTGTTTGATCGCCCGGACGCCGACTGCCGAGACGAAGAGCGAGCGAGGATTATGGCGTAGAAAGTGCATGTGCCAGCGAGCCAGCCCTCCTCGGCGCGTGTAAACGTACCTATATACACGATGAAAGTTTCGGCCGTTCTTTCTCGCACGTGGAAAGGCGAACTCAAGCGGCAGCGGACGCGCCAGCTCACTTGCACAACTCGCGCTCGAGCGCGGGATAATAGCTGCGCGCGGCCTGCATTTTACGCGCGAGAGGATCGATCGCCTCAGCTATGTAGCCTGATCACCCTTTGTCAGTAGGATTTTTTCATTTCACTATAGGATTGATCTTTTGAATTTTCAATCAGCTGTTTGAGATATTTGAATATATTACGAGCGCATAGGTAATACCGCCGAGTCAATTATGTCACTAAGCTGATTTGGACAGAAATATAAATGACGGCTCATTAAACAAAGTGCATTAGTGTGTCCCGAAATTTGGAAAATCGAAACTGGACCTTATGTCATCTGCGGCTGACCTTTAAGTAGGACACTAGCATACTTTTCTCTAGACAGATTATTTCGTACCATCCCATTTCGATCCCCATTATTTCCTTTCCCACACGCTTCATCATCGACCAAGTACACAATCCTTCGGAGAGCGATCTATTGTATCCGTTCCCAGAAAAGCGAAAATGAAAAAAAATCCGCAATAAAACAGTTCACTAATCTCAATGAACATCGAGACGGAATACAATAAGATTGTCTCATCCGAGCGTTTATGACACGGGATGAATTATCGTTTTGTCTAAAATAAGGTCATTCAATTAGTCGGCATCATTTGTCCGAGATTAATTCCTACGTGTATGGTGAAGCAAGCCAATCGGCAAACCGCCTCGGTACACAATATATATGTATATATATATTATACATCTTTATTCATCGCCGCCGAGGTACTAGAATCCTCGCTTCGAGAAGAGCGAGCTTAATAATTTATAGGACAAGATCTCGCGCGACGAGAATGAATTTTAAAAGCGGAATGAAAGCGAGAACCGATTATGAAAACCCGATGAGATTATGTCGATGCCTTCTCGGTATGGATCGCCGCGGATTCTCAAAGGTTCATTGGACATCCGGAGACGGTTATCTATACTACGAGCGCTATTTTAATACCGAGAGAAAAAAATCTGTTTTTTTTTTATCTCGCGTATCGTGGAAACTAGTTTTTTTCTTCTCTTTAGATAAAATATTCCGTGCTCTGCTATAACTTGGAGATTGATTGGTATGATCGTTTTAAGCAAACTCCCCTTTTTATATTTCAGTAATAAATGCATAAAATTTTATTTATGAAAACATCTACTTATTTAAAAAAAACTCTATTTCACAAAGAAGCAAGATTATACGATTACTTCAACTCGTTTCTTTTATTCGAAAAAATTCACTAAGAAATTCACTGACAAAGAAAATTCGTGTGAGAATAAAAAAGTGCTCGACTCATCGGATCTCACGAGATTTAGCCTCTAGATTAATAGTAATAGATTAAGAGAAAATTGTAAAAAAAAGACTCACTGTTGGCGCATTTCTGTGGCACTGGCAGGGAGAGGAATCGTCCTGGCCGGTTGCTGTGGGGTCGCACCTCGCTGATCGCGGCGCTCGCGATCGTCGCCAAAGCCACTACGAGCAGCGGCACCAGCATCATCTAGACATGGAGAACAAACACAAGCACACGATCAAGATAAGCGCCACCGCTAATGCATTTTCATGCATCCTGCTCGCGCAGATAGCTCAGTAGAGAGAAAAAATGTCGAGGCTACGAGCGAGCGAGCCATTATATTGTCTCCCTGTCTATCCGTCTGTCTGTCTGTTTGTGTTATTTTTAAAATAATTGCATCTAGGTCGTTGCTCGAAAATCATCATCCGACCTGCATAGATGTATCTCGGATTATGTAAAAAGATAAAGAACACACACACACATACAGACGCGTCGTTGAACTCAAGTGCGTGCGTGAATAAATTGCGTGCTCGTGAAAAACGTGCTTCTAACGTTATCAAGTAGATTTTAATTAAAGTTTTTTCAACTCCGGTTTTAAGTGTTAGATAAATACTGGAGGCTACGAGAGGTGAAGGTACGGATATTGCAATAGTGTTTATACACAGTTTGTAAAATTTTTCTACCTCGCTAGATGAATCATTGATCCAACTCTGTTTAGCACCTTCTCCTCTTAATTCTTTAGGAGGGTTTTGAAATCAAGATTTGTATCTAGTAATTCGAGGTAGATTGGAGATGAAATAGCTTTAGAAATAGTTAGTCTTTGAGTATTTAAAATTAATACCAAAATATTCATTTATTTAGGTGAATATTAGGATAAAAAAATGAATTTCAGTAATTTAGTAACGAAGAAAAATGTTAAAAAGTCTATGGTAAAATATAGTGAAACACAGATTTGTAGAATGTAAAGTTTTTTCTCGAACACACTTGTACTGAGCACGTCTTCACTTGAGGCCGTTTTCTCACTTTTCCTCGCTGCTTTCTTTGGCGGAGGAAAATTCAGAAAAAGACGAAGGGAGCACACGATATTATTCGGGGATAATGTAAGGAGGAATAGAGTTTTTTTATGAGAATAGAAGAACAGGCCGGCGTCTTGTCCCCACTCACCTTGCTCACGAGAGACTATTGATATCGTAGGACTCGGGATGACTCGCTTATAAGTCACTGTTAGCTTATGGAGAGACGGACGCCTTCTCCGACGCTTATATAGAAGTGATCCCCACCCCGGCCGGGAGCCCAGCGTACGGGGGCCCTCCCCGCGGTCCCATCCCACACGCGGGGGCCCGACGCACACCATCATCATCATCATCATCATCTCTTACCGCGTGATCTCGCCGTCTGATCATCTGACCTTACACCTTCGCCGCGCGCAGCGCGACCGACAAATTCTACTTCTTATTTCTCAAAAGCTAGCTTTGTACTCTACTTCACTTCACTTAACTTCAATAATTATCTGCGACATTCATTTATCTTTCAAACACTCTTATTTTGACCTGCGAATATTATTTGTCCAAGAAAAATTAAGGCAAAATCATAATCAGCTCACTATAAGATAAATTCATAGCAGAACGTGTCATTTTTCATACACGCAAAAGTGATTTCAATGCCTGCATGGCACAGTTCTTCCCTCACTTTTTCCTCTTCCGCTTTTTCTTTACTTATAACTCTTAAATATTCCTGATGACTACCAGATTCTTCATGTTGTTTTTAACGCAGTTTGTCTCTTGTAAATATTTCTAATTTCTTGGAATAACGTGTCATCTATTCGTTTAATCATATATATAATTCATCCAGAATATTCGACTATCGAAGTATATTTGCCACGACAAATTTAAAATTATTCACTTCTTTTCGTATTTCGTACGTTCAAGAGAATTATTATTACTTTTAACTTACAGATATGTATTTTCATGAAATTTTATTAAGTTTTTATCTCTTTTGCCAATTATTCGTGGAAGTCAATAATTAAAGTAAAAGTACATTTAAATATTATCTACAAATTAACACTTGAAAGCACAAAAAACTATTAAAAGTTTATGAAATTACAAATTTTTTGTAACTTCAAATCTATAATTAACGCACCTAGCGAGAATTTTGAATTTTGAACGTACTTTACGTTTTAGTTTGTTTATTTAAGAAAGATTGATATAATTACTATTCCAGGAAAAGTTTGCTCATTTTACAGTATTATACTAGAGTCCCTCCTTTAAAATATTGAAAGCTCAAGATTTCTTGCTTTTTTATCAATTATTGTACCAAAAAATTCTTTGCAACAATAACACAATCATACATATTAATTATTTTAAAAGCTACTACCGATAACTTTTCTATTTTTGATAATGATGCTCAAATCAATTATTCTCCTATCGAATTTAGAAGTATTTTTAGTAACTACGTTCACACGCTGATTGATTTACGTCGTATCGTGAACTTTACGAAATTTGTTGATGTACTTAGGTAGGGTGCAATTGGCAGCTGGTATGAATACTTTGATTGCGCCTATATGTACGTGGAATCGAGCGCGTGATTGAGATGCTTGTGTCAGAAACGATTAGCGTACGATTTAATGCGGGTGTAAGCCGGGGTAAAGCTGCAATCATTCGTATAATTCCTAGAGAGTCTGTGATCGAAATCGTGCCTTACAATTTATGCGAATGCAGCTCGTAAATTATGCGGTATATGTGTGATACAAAAAATATGAGTAATTTATTAAAACATATGTCATGTGAATGGTGCGATCGGCATATCAAAAATTTTATGAAATTTGATAAAACGAATGTTTTGTTTAAAATATGTTTACAAGGAGGGATCAGAGTATTTGATAAAGTACTTTGAATAACCTATGGTATCCATAGTAAGTTTCAATAGGCCTTCACATCAAATATGTGTTTTATTGGGTTGAAAATTGATGTATCTTTTTTTGATGATACCATTTCAAATACGTATGCTACCAAAATAAAAGTTAAACTCTATATAATTAGATGAAAAAAGATTGTATTCAAGCCTTTATTTGATAAAAAAACAAGTGATCAAAAATAGCATAAAAACTAATTAAAGATTTTTCTTTATTTTTATGATTATTTTTAAAATATTGAATTGTATTTGTTTGCTATCTTTGCTAAAAGCTTTGAGAGAAATTGCTAATTAACGTAAATGTTGGCCTTCATTGTCTACTTATTCAACAAATAACAAGTATTTTAGCTCAGATATATTTGAAATTTCAAAAAAGATCATCCGTTTAGATTAATATTGGACTTCATGTTTAAGTATCAGAAGTCAATCCTAAAGCATTATTAAAATTTTATTTCCAAACACTCTAAACTAATTTTGTATATTTATGAGAACGTCAATATTTGTAAGAATATAAATAAGTGTGACAAAAATAATTTTTCAAAAGAATTTCCTGTTTCTCTATGTCGTCATTCCTTTGTATTGCTTTCTTTCGTGAGGTTTCTTTACAAATCGTACGTTTGGTGGTATTTTAAATGTTTCAGACAACGACAGATTCAACTAAACCTGTAATAAGTTTAATCAAATTTAGACTTTTGTAAAATATACTTAAAAATTATTCTCTAAGAAAGACATTCGATCCTCTGCAAATGATAAGTATACGGATTTAATAGCCGTCTTTGAACTTATCATGCCAGGTATTAGAATGCCCGGATTCAAATAGATATTTATACATATACTAGATATTTTAAATATTCTGTAAACATAATCAAGTATAAGAATTTAGGTATCATTACTTTTTTTATTAAATCTATTTATTTATTAGATCAGTATGAGAAAAATGTAATTAGAATAAAATCATTTTTTTACAATATTCAATTAATTGTTTCGGGTATAAAAATCAGTAGTTATGTTGCTTTTAGTGTAATTATTTACAATCTCAGGAAGTCATAAAAATGACACAATTTTTATTACATTTGATATGTAAGTTAAAAAAATTGTATGATTTATTTGTACTTTCATAGAATGTCGCAGTAATCATAATGTTTACTTTAGAAAATTGCGGAACATCAATCTTGTTGTGTATACTACTACCTGCATTTTAATTGATTGCGCTTAGTGATGCGCTGATGCTTATTCAATGTTTTGAATTTCATTAAAGTATTTTATTATTTTATTTTAATTTATAAAACACATCAGAAGATAAAATTTATCGTAAAGTATGAATTTTGTTTATGTTTCATGCATTATCAAAAAATATAATATATATAAACGACTGATATTTCACATAATTATATTTGAATAAAATCATCTACCTTTTCTCGTAAAGGCTAAATAGAGAAAATTATTGAAAAACATTAGTACAATTATATAAGATCTACAAGAAGAAATTATGCCTCGAGTCATGTGATAGAAATAAATTGTAATAAAATTTATACCGTATTCACTATAAGTGTAAAACCATAGACTTTTAATAGAATTTAATGTCAGTTGTAAATGAATGTTATTCATGTTTTTGTATTGCGTCAATCTTAGTTTTTAATTTTAGCTAAAGTAATTATTTTTTATATCAGCATAGGTAAATGGGTAATTATTCTCTACTTATCCTAATTTAAAGGAATAATTGAACTAAAAGACAATATTTATTTTTTATATTTCTGTCACGTTTACGTTACAACTGAATACATAAGAAATAAAATAATTGGAAGATATATGAAAAGTCTTATTTGAAAAGAATAATAGTTGACGTAATAGCAATATCGATAGTATCCCTAATAGCACAACAACGTTTCCAAAACGTTTTTACAACGTTTTGTGGAAAACTTTTAAACGTGAGATATGTCCGCTAATTTTTTAACTCCCATGAGTTGCCTACGTTTTCAAACGTTTTAAAAACGTTTTTAAAACGTTTCTCCAAGAACCAATATGTCAGGTCAAAATTCCTAAACGTTTTTAAACCGTTTTCAAAACATATAGAAAATCTTTTGCAATTTATTATTTAAAATATAATTAAAAAAAAAAAATTTTTACCGGGATTCGAACCCACAGACCTTTGCTCTGCAGGCAGGCGCTCTACCACTGAGCTATTATTTTGTTGCTGTCGTTAAATTCAA
>UELX01003593.1:0-22470 GCA_900480035.1 Eupelmus urozonus
TTATTTTAAGATGTACAAAAAAATTTTAAGCAAAAAAGTTCTTATAATTAGAGAGCTCGCGCTAAATAATCTAACGATTTTCCTTCTTTGAAAAATCTATACCACTTATACGATATAGTATACTGTCAATAATTTAACTAGTCAGGATTGAGGGTTATCTCGTTTTTATTATTATCGTTTTAAATTTTATATTTTATATCCTATTATAAATAATATGATCATCGAGTCCGTAAAATAATATTAAATAAGGTTCAATAATAAGGAAAATTAACAAGAATATTGCAAAATAACAAAAAAGTCATTGAATTAAGAAAAGTAATATAAAATTCTTGAATAATAATGTTAATAAAGAAATCACGTAAAATTTTGTGAAATAACGTACGAAATGATAAATAAAGAAAAACCGTTGTATAATAAAAATATAAAATAACAGATAAAAAATATTAAATCATACAAAATAACAATAAAATATAGAGAAATAATGTAAATATTTGCGATATGACGTTAAATAAAGGATAAAAGTACCTTGTTAATAATAAGCAATAATAGAAAATAATAATATAAAAATATCGACAAAAAAACATGTTAAGATAATAAAATTAGGTAAGTAAAATTTTGAAAAATATGACAAAAGAAAGCAAATAAGAAATAATATCGCAAAATCTCGCAAAATAACAAATGATAAAAGAAATAAACCGCCGGTATCACATCGTCTTCACGGAACACTTTAAAACCAGATTGATCCGAATGACGTCATCCATGGTAGAAATACCCAGCCATGTCACTCCATTGCCTGGAGCATGTGATAAGAGGGATGGTCTATGAGAAATTCAGACTCTGAATTAGTGGCTCTATTTCAAAGTTGAGCTTACACTTTATTAATAGACCACTATATGCAGATCATGGTTCATATAGTGGCTCTAATATATAACAAAGTTTTACTTTTTATTCAATAATTGTAGGACTTATTTTCATAATTTGTATTGCAATATATAATTAATATTCAGATTTTTCATCTCTTATGGAAAAGTAGTAAAACTATAGCTTGTTCAACTAATTTTATGTGGGAAGGACACAAGAAATACATTAAAATTCATTCACATGGCATATAAATTCGTTTATTATCATTTATTTGTATAATATATTTGAAACAATATTATTCTACAACATTGCATAAAAATATACAAAGACATGAAAAAATGTCTCGACTCTCATACCGTCGTTAAAAGTGTGCGTTTGTGCACTATCGCGCGCGCGCGCGCGTATGTGTATTCGATGTATGTGTAAGCGTGCACGTGTAAATGTGCGTGGGTGGCATAGTGTGTATGTATATGTGTGCGTGGGTGACTGTAGGTGTGTATGCGAGTATGGTGTGTCGGGGGTGTGCGCGCGTGTTTATGAGTGAACGTGGGTATGTATATGCGCATAGCGCATTTCTCTTTAATGTTTTTATGTTTTATCAACGTATATATGATAATTCTTTACATTCTTCATTCACTATCGTTTCATTACCATGGCATTATCATCAACCATGAACTACATTTTACAAATAGCACGAAGTCGCTAACAAAATCGTTTGCCGCAGTTTTTATAAATTATCTATACTTTATAATTATTTATCAATATACGATGTAAAGGTAAACTTTTGTACAAACAACGTCTATCTATTTGAATAATACGACTTTCTACCGCACGCGTAGAATAAGTATGTTTTAATAATATTCTTTCTTCAATTTAACTATCAAATTGTCCTTATATATTTTGTATAGTTTTCTTGGTAAGTTCAAAACGATGCGTGCTCGTATGACATAAGATTAAAAATAAGGCTATTCAGAAAAAAGATGTTTCTTCCAATTAACGTTGGTCCTTGATTTAATGCAATCACAATGTATTTTCAGAGTGAAATTTGTAAATTAATAAAATTTAGTAACGTATAAAAATGAATAACGATCGTGGGGCACAATTCGAAGATAATCTTATTTATAGTGGACACCGTAAATCAATTTCCAACTAATTGTATTTACCGTCTAGAGGCAGTACGCTTCTACTGCACTCATATTCTTTAACCACCGTGTTTTTTATACACATGCGTGTGCATCTCAGCTTTCAGGCTACTAAAGTAAAATTTTACAATAATAAAACGTACAATGTTATTGTACTTTCATTATTTCGATAAAAGTCTGGTAAACCTTTTTAGTAAAATATTTTACTAACTAAATTCAATAAAAATTATCAAATGCACATTTTAAAATTTTTATTAAAAGTAAAGACCTTGTGATAGTTTAAATTAAATTTAAGACTTAAAACAAAATGATAAATATGATCTAGTTTGTACAAGCAAATTTAAATATTTTTTTTTTAATAAATGATTGATAATTTTTAATTTTTGCTCTCATTAAAGTTATAACTAAATTCATGTAAAAAAATTTAAAACTTTCTCCTTCTGAATCATAATTAGTCTATCCTTTCTAGGCAAGATATGGATTTACTGCCTTTCACTTATGTTCATACCTTCAGGTATGTGACAAATTTAATTAACTCTACTTAACTCAGAAATATTATTGTAAACCGTTTGATTTTACAGAAAATTTATTACTAAATATTTCTTGGATGCCTCCCAACGATACTAATATTCATATAAAATTGAAAATGGCTATACACAACGTTTTTAAACTGCGATTATCGTAGACAGGAAAAATACCTTTAATCATTATATACAAAATTAAGAAAAATTATACAAAAATCATACAAGATTTCTTATTATATCTTGTTGGTCCCAATTGTGGAAAAGAAAATAAATTTATGTCGTTCAACAAAATGTTTTAATTTTGGAGTAATTATGACAGTTATCTTTTAATTGACCTTCGTCAATTTATTAGCTTTCATTATTTGGGCCTGCGTTATGAACAATATATTAAATATTAAAATGTACACAATTTTTTATTTTGAAACTTTGTGTAAAATTTTAAATGGCCCTTGAAATATGCAAATAATTTTGAATGTGTGAAATGTTTACGTAATTATTATCATGTGCGTATTAAAGTAAACGCATCTTTTGCTTTTCCTATGGAATGTATATTGGTATATGGAAGATGATCAGAATGCAAACTCTTCTATTAGTTAAAGATTATATTATTTTTGTCAATAAAAATAAAAAAAAATTCATAGAGCTAGATGAAGTTTCGTTATATTTTATATTTTTAAATTAACGAAAATTCATGATAATTTTTTTTAAGAACTGCTTTACAAAAGGGAAAGTTCATTTTATCTAGAAATAAAACTATGGAAGCACATGTTATTCGTAAATTAAATAAATTTGACAGAATAACTGCACTTCCCAGTTGTATTGATTTATCTCCATTCATACAACCTCTTATGTATCATGTTTTTGCCAAATATGTTGTATTTTGAATAATACTTTTGAACAATTTTCAATTGTACAAAAGCATTCTCTGTACAAAAAACGCTTTAAATTATAAATTTATTATCAACCACACAGTTGCATTCACACACATGCACATGAAAACGCTATAAATACATTTATGTACAAAATTATCGGTACGCTATTATTCTCGGATAATTCTTTCAGTTTTTCCTTTTTTATGCATAAGGAATTATAATGGTTTTACTCCCAATCTTGCTTAATTGACATATTCATTTAGATAAATTTATGTTAATAATATTTAAATACTTTAGCCGCATAAGCATAGAAATTTGACGCACTGGTATTAGTCAATTTAAGCTTTTTTCCACGTACTTGTCAAATTTATCGAAAATTTCAGACATGAGAATTACTGAAGTACTCATGCGCCTATTTTTATATTTCTTTGTTTTATTGTTTAACAATAAGATCCTAGAACCATTGCTGGTTTTAATTAAAATATCGGTAGGCATCTGCTGTTTTTTTTTAATTGTCACGCAATGCTGTCCTCTGAATACGAATCTTAAATCGAATTTTTTGACTGGTCGAATTTACATTTGGCACCAGTTTTCATCTTGACAAATACTGGTTGGAGTAAAACAAAAACAGTGCAAAAAGAAACACTCTTTAAAGAATTGAATCGAGGTTAAAACCGGAATCGAGCGAGTTGAGCAATTCCTGAGGATTAAAATTCGACGTATCGCCCGTCTGTAGATTATCTAAGAAATCAAACCCTAGATCATTTGGATTTACCGACGTATCTTGTGGCTGTTGTTGTTGCTGTGGAGGGACGTGAGGTTGCAAAACATTTCGTCCGCCAGGACTGCCTGAACCATATTGATGTGGGTGCATTGGTGAGCCTGAAAGTATATAACATTTTTTTTTAATTTATTAAAATTAATAAAACTATTTTGAAAATTAAATGTTTTGGTCAAATATTTTATTTAAATTTTATAATTAAAATTTTTTGCTTTTTATATTAATAACATTTATTATTGTTTGATAATTATCATAAATAAAATCGGCTATTTTATATGATCATTAAAACCAATTAAATCTATGATTAAATTAGATCTTAAATTAGAAAAATTTAAAAGTTGCGGACGAAGAAAATCGCCGTAATAAAATAAAATCTTAAAATTACCTGTCCCATTGCCGGACGAAACAACAGCAGTATTGACTGATTGTGTTTGAGACATCTGTAATTGCATTCCCATCTGATTATTGGTTTGTTGTTGATGCTGTTGTTGCGATACTGCGATTTGTTGCTGTAAAGTTGTGTTTGTCATTCCACCACCCGTCATTACTCCTCCACTTTGAGATCGTAGCAATTGTTGGTGTTGCATTTGCGCTGCACTTATTTGAATATTACCTCCGCCACTCATATTAAAACCACCTAAAAAATTTATTGTTACAGTAAGTTACATGTATTTTTTAAATTCCATAAGAATATTTTAAAAAATGACTCTTACTTATAAAATTATTATATTCAAGTATGTAATTAATAAGTTAGGTTTTTAAATATTTAATTAAATTCATATGATAATAAAACAATCGCCGTTATTTGTTAAAAATTAATATATTTGTATAGTACTACGCGTTTACTTATATTTATTAATATATAGATAAAATATTAATAGTTAATATTATTACATAAAAATCTATAGCTTAGAAATTTTTTAAAATATTTCCTTTTTTTTGCACTTTAATATTTTAAAAAGAAATTTTATCGATTTCTTTCATGATAAATACCTCCTATCAATAGAAATATTTATATAATGTTTTTTTTTATTTTTTTTATCATTGATATTGTTAATATATATTTGTATTTGATAACACTTGTAGAATAAATTGTACCTTGATGATGCTGCTGCTGTTGTTGTTGCTGCTGTTGTTGCATAAATAAGTGTTGCCAATTTTGGTTACCACCCCGAGAGATGCTGGTATTAAGATTATCAGTTGTTCCGACGTTAATATTTGGCGGCCGTTGATTATTCGTTCTTGGATAACCCAACCTCTGCTGCATCTGATGCATTCCACCTATTGCATTAATACCACCGCTACCGCCAGTGGCAGCTGCAGCTGGTCCAGTTCCTGCTCCGACACCTATTCCTAAAGCGCCACCTCCTCCCAAGTACATAGAGTTTGGCGTCGCATGCATCGCAGCTTGCTGCGTCATTTGCGGCCTCATCATTGGTCCTGCAGAAACAAACAATAAAGATTAATAAAGCATCAGCTGAGATGAATATGAAATAAAATGTTAATAACTCACCAGAAGGTGGCATAGGCTGCTGCGCAACTCTACGCATAGGCCCAGGATTCGGGAATCGAGGCTGTTGACCCATCCCAATACCAGCATGCATTAGTTGCGCTTGTGCAGCTTTGTATTCTGGAGGAGGTGGCCTCACGATTCCACCAGCCATTCCAGCCGTCATGTGTTGCTGATGTTGTTGCTGATGTTGCTGTTGTTGATGCTGCATCGCCTTAACACGATAATAATGCGATTAAAAATATTAAATGGTTTGCCATTGAAATGTCAGAAGAAGCGTAATTAAGTACGAAACTTTACGCACTAATTTTTTAAGGAAACATTTAAGAAAAAATAATTACTTGTTGAGCGCGCATCATTTGTTGTTGTTGTAATAGCTTCACATGCTGTTCAGAAACCTGAGCCCCTGGCACCTGTTGCTGTTGAGCTTGTGCCGCCTGCTGCTGACCGGTGTGCCCCCGAGGTTGCTGCTGCTGCTGTTGCTGTTGTTGTTGCGCCGCACCAGTGGCTCGTTGCCTTAGACTTTGCTGCGTGAAGTTTATCGTTTGCGACTGCGAAACCGTGCAGTAAGCTTCGTTTTGATTGCCTGGTACCCCTTGTTGCTGTTGCTGCTGCTGTTGTTGCTGCTGTTGTTGTTGCTGCTGCTGGTGTTGTTGATGCTGCTGTTGTTGCTGCTGCTGCTGCTGCTGTTGGTGCTGTTGTTGACTGAAGTACATACCCTGTTGGGCGGCCACGGATACACTACCCGGCTTCAGTTCGCTAGTCAGCTGCATATGTTGGCCGGCTGACACCTATTTTATTTTTTATAATATCTTCATTTAAAAATATTAAAAATAATTTTATTATTTATTGCGTTTTTTGAGCAAAACAAAATTCATTTTTTTTTAAACATGTAAGAATCAAGACAAAATATGAGCAAATCCCAGTTTTGTTTTCTGTTTAGCTATCCAATAATCCCATAAACCAAATTTAAACTTCAATAAAATTAGTGTAGTGCGAATTAAAAAAGATAGTTGTATTATTTCTGTTTGTACCAATTAATAACAAAAGTTAAACCACTTAATTTCACTTTCATACTTTTTTGTAATAAAGTGAGTTTTGTTAATTAATTTCTTGAATTTTGTAATTACAGTAGTGGCTTAAACTAAAATACTTTGTGTAACTTTTTTGTGCGACTAATCAAATAAATGTCGTCACGAGATATCACGTGATACTTTTATAAGTAGAGTGTAAAAATAAATTCTTTTGAGGAGGGGGAAGGTGGTTGCTCAGAATAATCAATTTTTAAATTAGTTTTTCAGAAAAATAAAAAAGGTTTGGTTAAAGATGTCCAAATGAAATATTTTGCAGTTTTAATTTTGCAGTAATCTCTGAAAAATGTAGGAGTAATGTAGATTATTACTGCATACAAATAGAATTATGATGATAAATAAAAACTCCATGAAAAAATCAGTAATCTAAGTAAAAAAATAAGTAATACCTATTTTCTCAGAATCAATAGTTAAAAGAAAGTCGTTAAAAAGGTTGTTTTCTAGATATTAAAAATTACATATTTAGCATTTATATATTCACAGTTTAATTTAATTAATATAAATTAACTAACTCTTAAAGTAATTGTACTGTAGTAAAGTTTGCTGATCATAAGATTTAATGAAAGAGTGAATACTAAAGAACTTTAAGTAGAATCAGTTTGTATAAACATTTATATTTTGAGATATACATTCATTCAAAGTTCATAGGTTTTAAATGAATATTAATATACTGTAATGTACAAAACTTCAAAATATGATACTTCTAAAAGAATACATTTTAATACCTAGTCAGTAAATTAATCTCAAATTTTGTAAGAATTTTATTAATAACAAACTGCACATTACAACCCAATTACACATTATTGTTCTATATCCTTAAGTTTACTGCTAATATTATTAACGTTCGTATTAATGACTTTTTCGTAAAATAATCATTTGATATTCGACCATTTTGATTTTGGAGTCTTAATTTTTTATTAAAATATCATTCGGAAAATTCATTATGTTGAAAATTACTATTTTGAAGTCTAAAATTTTTACATCCCTTTTTAGACTTTTTTCTGACTTATTAAATTTATGCGAATGATTAATATTATTTACTGTTAATCGTATATTTTGCTAAAGAAACGCGAATTTATATTTGTAAAATTAATAACTCAATTTATAGTCTTTAAGAAACTAAAAATAATCATCAAAATTTGTGCATTTTTTGGGAAAAGTTAGAGAATTGTATCGATTATCCTTACTTCGATGCCGATTGCTCAGTATATACGTAACAAAATATTGAGCGAGGTTGCGCACGCGTTTATGCGCATGCGCATTCGCTTAGCTATATTACTAGTAACAATTTTTAAACTCTTGAATATATAAGCGATATTATTATTATTGTCATTAATATTTAGTTGTTGTTAATAAAATTTCGAGCTTATATACAATTAGTGCAATTCTGTTAAAAATCTTTAGGTAGACCCCTCGGGTACTGTAGAAAAAGGAATTTAAATATACGAAATTTATTTTAGATCTGTCATTATTACAAAAAAATATGAAATTATATAATGCAAAATTTGCTTTGTTAAATATGTGAATGTATAAAGCCTATATATATTATCATTTAAGCGTTTAATATATTATAAACTTAAATAAAAATATGTTTTACGTTCTCAATCTTTTAACATATATTCTACTTAAGTTTACATACGCGGCGTATTAGTAATTATTTTTCGTATTGTGAGTTTAAAGTTGCAATACGACATTATCGAACGCTGTGGAAAGTAGTAAATGGCTGCAATTGGGAATTTTTTAACATTGTCCACATATGTGAAGCAGATAATTTTACTTGAATTGTTGAAGTATTATTATATGTGAAAAATAATCTTGGCCAAAAAGTTTACACTTAGAATAGCAATAATTAAAGAAATCAATAACACAAATATGAAATTTTCTGCTGAACACCGAAATTGCAGATATAATCGCATAAAATACTAGCAAGTTTAGTAGAACCATGCATAATTACCAAACAGAAATGAATTATGTTTTGGCTTTTAGATGTAGAGGAGACCGTGGTTAGTTAACTACGAGGGTAAGTTGACAAAATATTTAATAATAATTAGTAATGTAGAATGTAAAGAAATACATTAAATATTTTGCCGACTTTACGGTTTATTAACTTAAGTCAGTTATTTCTAAAAAAATAACTAAGTATAAGCACTCTTATCTTAAATACATACGCTTCTATTAGAGCAAATGATATATTTTTTTTTTTTCATCTTAATTATTCAAATTACATTTTTAATGAACTTCTCTACAGAACTATAAATAAAAATATTTCGAGTTACAGTCATATTTACTATGCAACGCGAATATCCCTCTACCCACTATGCAAGTTTTATTTTTAATTTAACAAGTTATTCATTTCCTCATAATTTTTTTTTTCCTAATATCGTAGCTGGATTAACCTTTTAGGTGAATGTAAGAATAGTTAGGGAAAACATTATGAAGAATAGCTAAATTGGGATGCTCATAAGTTGATTAAGCTAATCCTATAAAAGAGTATTCATCTCACATCAAAAAAATAAGAAAAAAAATAAATAAAAATAATAATAAAGTTCCATTCTTCGCCTACGAAATCTCAAAAGTTTATTTAACTAACCTGAATTTGATGAGTAGGATTGTTGATGTGAAGCTGCTGCGCTTGATTAATTTGAATAGTTGAAGCACCAGATCCTGATGGCGGTCTCGGTGGGGTTGAGTTATTAAAACCTCCCTGCGGTCCAGGACCCTGGTTTGGCCCTTGCGACTGAGGGATTCTCGGAGGCATCGGGTAACCTGGACTCCCGTGATTCGGCATCGAGCCTGGACTTCCGTAAGGCGAGTATTGCTGCTTGTATCCTGGACCACCTGGTCCCAGAATATTGGCCGATTTATTTGTCGCAGTTGGCTGTTGGTTCGGCCTTTTACCCATATCGAACTGACTCTGCTGGCTAAACATATCCGGTTGCTGGGCTTGGAAGCCAACCGGCACTCCAGCCGAGCCATTGTTCTTGTGATATGGAACGTTTGTCTGGCCAGGGCTTCCCAAATAATCAGAGGGTCCACTATTAAACTGACTAAATTCTGCGTAAGGCGATCGCGCACTTGGACCTCTTGCCGCGGCCGCAGCAGCCGCCGCTGCAGCAGCTGCCGAAGGATTGAAGCCAGGCATGCCAAGCTGCTGACTTTTATGCTGATGCTGCTCCGCCATTTGCTTGAGCGTCTGCGCTGCAGGGCTCATTTCTGACTTGAAGTCAAGACCAGTCGTGTAAGGTAGCCGCGCTGCCGGCGAATACTGTGCAGCGTGCTGGGTCTGTTGCTGCTGTTGGTGCTGGTGCTGCTGTTGTTGCTGCTGCTGTTGCTGCGCGTGCATAGCTGCGTGAGCCTGCTCCTTATCATCCTCGAGCTTAATGTGGCCGTTGTTGGGTCCGTCCAGAGGTTTCTCTTCGAAATCCAAGTCTTTGATAAAGTCCATTTGGGGATGAAAGTCTGAAATTTCGGAGATGAGATCCTTAAAAGCATCATCGTCAGCGGCCTCGTCACCCATAAAGTCGACGACGAAGCCAGGGAAGCAGGGGTCCTTCTCCAGCGCTGCCGCGCACTGTTCAAGGTCGAAATCATTGTCGGGTTCCTGTTTGCACTCAACCAGACTATTGATAATATCGGCCGAAGTGGGAGCGGGTGCAGGAGCAGAGTTCGGGGCTGGTGGGGGTGGCGCACTCGCAGATGCCGGTGCAGGGCCTGAAGTGGGTTCACTCTTGGGTGAAGCGGTTGAATTGACGAGGTCACTCTTCACAGATGTGTTGGTCAGAGCTTTGACAGTGACGTTAGTCGAGATCTGTTGTGCCTGAGAGTTGGCCGCCGATGTTGTGAATTCAAGCTGTTGAACGATTTCGACGGAAAACTTGGTGAGTCCCTCGGTCGTGACGCTGCCGGTGCTGCTGCCGCCAGTGTTCGCACCATTGTTGGCTCCGCCTGTAAGTTTTTATAAAGGAATTTTGCTTTAGAATAGCTATCGTTCAGGTTTAAATTCTTTTGATTTGATACAAAATATCTTGTAAGATTACGGGAATTGTTCACAAAATTGATGAAATTTTTAAAGATCTACGTATAATACTGAATTTAATCATATAGAAGATGGAGTTATTGCTAATTATCTCAAACAAGTCTTAATTATATTTATTTAAATACAAATACGTTTAAATAATTATACCACAGTTAAAATTATTGCGATTTACGCACATTACTGAATGCTATTTAATGTGGATTTCAAATACTGCATGCGTTTACTGCGGTTTTGGTGAAATTTAAAACTCGCAACCTTTTGTATATCGAGTTGTTGCTTTACCAATTAAGCTACCGGGGGTCTGGGGTTTGCCACTAATTTGGGTGTTAAAATCTAAATAGTTTAGATTTTTTAGGGTGTTGATTTGTTTTATACATTTTACATTTTGTTTTGCTTTTTCAAACAAATCCTGTCCGATATTATCCGGATAAAAAAGGTTCAAAATTCGAGAAAGTCAAAAAATCAAAAGTCTATAATATATACTTGAAAATATAACGATTAAAAATATAGAAATTATACTAATTATAAAAAATTTTATGCATAGGTTTATAGAAAAAAGTTTTAACATATATACCACCATTTTCTTATATGTGTCCTAAAAGCTTCGGTACAGCACAATAACCCGGAAACTATAAGTCGAAGTAAGAAAATTTCAAGATAAAGAGTTTTAGATTTTTCCTGTTTATGTTACGGTCATAATATATTTGACCTTGATCATGACCTTCAAGTTGGAGGTCAGTATAATTCTTTTGAATGGAACCGCATATATTTCTTGGTTGTAATTAATAGGTTGTACCGGAACTATAATAAATACATTTTTTGCTACTTGATTGAAAATGGACGTCAAAAATTCAGTTTTTCATAAATACAGTTGGGAATAAAATAAACGAGCATTAAAAATACTCTATAAAAATTTTGGTTTGAATACATAAAGTACAAACCTTGAGGTCCAGATGCGGGTGGTGGTTGTGATCCAGGTGCCGACTGACCGGTGGAGTTGTTAGGAACAGAGTTGTTTGTAGCATTAGTAGTTTGATGTTGGGCGTGGGCATGATGAGGAACACTTGCACTCGCAGATTGAGTGCATTGTAATTTTACCGAAGGCTCACCGAAACCTCCATCGTTGCTTCCACCACCACCTGATTCCAAGTCCTCTGCCGACCTTTTTAAGAATTTCTGTTGCTGTAATCAAACAATTTTTATTTTATTAATAACAAGGGTATTTTAGGATTTGTTTTAAGATTTATTATAAATTAACAGTATTAATTACAATTAAGAAAAGAATCAAATAATTTTAAAAAAGTCATTATCAAAGTCTATATAGATTTCTAAACTAGGTTTATTAAGTAGTAAAGATATTTAACATCAGATGATATATAATCAGACGGTTGGGCAGTGTTTCAAATTAGGATTTAAAAATATAAATTTTAAATACTTTTACAGTATCAAATAAATTTAAATTAAATTTTCTTAAATATCGTAGCTTAGTAGTACATTAGTATGTAGAGTATTAAAAATGTAGTATTTTAAAAATTCGTGAATTTAAGAAAATAAAAATTTTATTTATAAATCGGAAAAAAAAATTTAACCATTAATATTCCAATGGAAAAGCATGGAAACTGTTTCAAAAATGTGATAATGCAAATATGAAAAATACGAGTAGAAAAAATAAAAAAGTTCTTTGATAATAATTATTGTAGGATTTTGATGGTACTGCGCTCTTTGCATTTAAAAATCACAGGAATTTTTTTAGATTTGATTAATGATTTTATATGGATAGATGGATAGAAATGGAGAGTGTATGAACAAAGTTCTCCGAGATGTGTATAGGTACGTCCAATAAGGAAATTATTTATATTTTTTCCAGAGCAAAAAGTAATAGGCCCTACGAGAGATTTTGCTAAAACTTTACAAGTTACCTCATCTTTCTAAGAGAAGTTTACAGGTATATTATTTGTAAATTTCTTAATGTGTTTAAGGTTCTCAATAGAATAATTACAATTTTTGTAAACTTGATAAAGTACTACTTTATTTTTCCCTGGGAATAAAGCACTCTGCGCATGCGCAGGTATAAGTATGCCTCCGATTGGTGGTCCACACCAAAACCACCCTGTTGCGAACGGAACACTTCTTTCTTAGGTATAAATAAAGTATCGAGAAAAAGACCTTCCTTTTCGTCGGGGTCTACTAAAATATGATAAATTGCACTTAGGAAATAAAACAGATTATGTGCCTATGCGTTTATTCCGTTCCTATTTCGTACGGATACAATCCACGCAGAGAGGGCTCATAATATGCTTTACTCGCTCAGTGCATAATGTACTATTTTCGAGCTTATATTGAAATTCAACCCATGCAGTCCCTGGTATATTAAAAAATTAGTATAAGGTATTAAAATATTAATATACCTAAACTATAGAAAGAAAAACAAATTTTAATATATCATAATAAAATTAAGTATATTTCAATATAATAAAACATATAATAATAAAGTATTGTAGATGATATTATAAATTTATAGTCATCAGTTATAATTATTCATAGAATTATTGTAATTATTAATAGAATCGTATAAAGCTATTTTTGCGACGACTAATTATTTTTAATGCAAATATAATATCGATTTTGTCCAAGAAGCTTTTGAAAAAAAGATGTGTTCAATTCAAGAAAAACTTCAACCAAATTTTTCAACACTGGAAGAATAATACTATAATAAATATTATTATATTATTTAGACTATATGACTTCTTTGAAAAATCAAAAAAATTACTACGTTTTATAGCAAAATTTATTATAAATTAACAAAAACATAGTAATTTTTGTTATTTTTTGGAGTCTCATAAGTTTTTTAAATAATATAATATTTGTTATACTATTTTTTCTGAACGAAGCCTTCCTAATAATTTTAAAGAGCAGATGCATAATAAATGCGTTAGGTGTGGAATACATTCTTCAGCTTTTTTATTATTATTAAAATTATTCTAAAATAAATTTTAATTTAATTTATTTAATTTAAATCACATCCTTTACTTGAATAAATTACAAAGTTAAATAATTCTATGTTACGATATATAGACTGTGTATTTTTAAATTCACATTAAAGTGACTATAGTAAAACGTTCTTTTTACTCACCAACTGATAAAATAGGTGACTTCATAATATTTTTATATCATCATTTCTTTAAATCAAAAAACAAAAACTTTGTTTATGCACAGTAATGTTATTTTTTTTCACATACTATAAGGTTTTAGTACTGAATGAAGCAATCAAAACAATCGGTAAAAATTAATATTATCTAATATTATTATAAAATTTCATTTATTTTTCAGAAAAATGTGTAAATTTTTTAATCATTTTTTAATAGTATCAAGAAAGTATAAACAATTTTTTTTAATTGAAGTAATTCTTGCTCTTTCAAAAAAATAATAAATTTGGCTAAAAATATCTAAGTTAAATAATTAAAAGACTGGAATAAGGAAATATCTATAACCAGCTGGATTCGACAAACGTACCATCATTCCAGAATCTGTGTTGTGTTTCTTGAAGAGTTGAAAAAAGAAACAGTGAAGTAGAGAAGGGTTAAAAGAGTCATGTATAGGCAGGCAGAGGCTTCCTCTTCGCAGGGACGGCTCTCACAGCACGAGCCCTGGATGAGGGCTGCCCACCATTCCCCTGCCTTTTTTTCTTCAATTTATTTCTCTATCACTTCAGCTTAACGCCGACTTCATTTGTCAATTAAAAAAACATAGTTTTTTCCTTCTTAAATTTATCTTCATGATTGCGAGTGTTTCATCACATTTATTGAAAGATAATGCAGTGCACTTTAATTTTAATTACACTTTGGTCTACATTATCCACTGCACAGAAATATTAATTATCCGTACATTGTGTTTAGATTTTAAGGGATTTTTTCACTTTTAATTATTTTACGAAATTTCTTGTAAAATCTATATTTTGTTGTATTTCCTTTCAGTCGCATAGTTTTTGCTTTTATAAAAACTTAGAATACAAAAACGAAGTGTGAATTTTCAAAGTCTGAATTCACCTGTTACAGAAAAGATTTCAAATATAGACTCACACGCACATATATATGTAAAGATGTTTTATAAATAATTTCGAAAGACCTATATTGCCGTTTGCATTTAACAACAATCGAGTAAAGGTCAAAGATTGATTTTTCAAAAATGTTCTTGCTACCGTAGTAAAAAAAAAGAGATTACGAAAAACGCTGCGAAGAAATTCAGAGTTATAAATCGTGTAAAGGCACACGAGCACTCGGCGTAAGCGCGCTTGTTCGTTTCAAGAACAGCTGATCCCACCACTTTTTACACAGCTCGCTGGTGCACGTCGCCTTTTTTATCTGTCTCAGAATTCACGCGTTGGCTGGCTGACGAGGCTCGGTTCTCAATTTGTAATATTAAAAAACATTCAAACTATCCGTACGAGCGCGTATTAAATGTGTTCGTTTTCGAAACTAGGCTTCTAACCATCTTCAAAGTTGTCTCTGGCCGGCGCACTCGATGATCTCTTGTCGAACATGAGAAGCGACGAGATAAACGCAAGTGAGGAAAGCTGCAGAAACTTGGCCTCAGCAGCAGCAGCAACAGCAGAGGCGTTAGCTTAGGGAGGAAGAGAGTAAGAGAGCGAGTGTGTGAGCGAGGAAGAGGGAGAGAGAGAGATATAGAGAGGAAGTGAGAGAGGGAGGGAGTGAGAGGAAAAAAAGGTAAACGGGTAAAGAGAAAACGAGTAACCAAGTGCCTCGCTTTCGTCTCGACGGCAAGAGGCACTCGGTTGTGCTTCTCTCGCTCTACGCTAGCACAGAGACGCCGAGGAACTGACTTACTGCCGAGAAAGATACGGCTGCCGTTGCTCCTGACGAATGTCACTGGCTGTGTGCGCGCGCGCACGAACCTACCTTCCCTCCCACTTGGCGCAAGCTCGGATCGTCTATGTTGGCGCTTGCGCTTGCGCACCGTGTCGTGAAAATCGCTGTCGGAGGGCGAGCCAAGTGATTCGCCGGTCCTGCCGACTCCGCTGCGATATATGCCAGAGAAGCGCGTTAAATTATTCGGGAATTTCGTTAACGCATTCGTGCTCTTTGGATTTTTTTTTAGCGAGGAGCTTGCAAAGCTGGATGTTTATAGGAGGTAGCTGATGTACTGGGAGCGAGCCGATCCAGAGAATGATGAGCTGGCATTAAAGAGCGGGCAGAAAGTTTACGGCTCTGCGACGTGTGTCAGCGCGAATCTACATAGCAGGTCAATTCAGCGCGTGTTCAGGAAAATTTTTTTCTTGGTTTAGATACGGACTTTTTGCCTGGAAATTACAGCTAGCAGATTCTGCTTCTTTGATACTTTGTATCATTTAATTAATTTATTATACTACAAATTTTTGTTTTGATAAAATAACAAAAACTGAAAAAAAATAATAATATCACGTGGTAGGTATAAAATATGTACCAAGAATGAAAGGTGAAAGATAAACAATTGAAAATATTGTCCAGATTATTTGATCCATCAGAAAAAACCGTTGAAAATTCTTCTGCGGCTCCACTTTATTCTTGCTTAACTCTGATGTTTGAAAGGCCGCGAAACATATGAATTCATCGTATTGAGTGAATCATAATTATAAAACTGTCATTAAAAAGTATTATAATTTTTAAAAATAATGATATTTAATGAAAACAATAATATGGTAAAACGGCAATAAAAACTAGGCTCTGTGTAAAACAGATTTTAATTAAATGTTTCATAAATCGATTCAATAGTTTGTAAAATACTTTTATAAAAGAAGCACTAAAATGCTATATTGCTTTTTACCAATTAACAAAAAAGAAAAAAAAATATAGTACTTATTTATGATAATGGAAAAAAATAGTTCACATGAAGAACAAGTATAAAGCAGTTAAAAAAGCTAGTTCGATGATCAGCACTCTAAGAGCGCGAAGCCGAAGCGAGGCTAGAAACAAAATTTTCAAACATAGATCCGTATTTTATTAATAAAGTTATATGTTATACTTAAGAAGAAAAGAAGCTGCTCACTGCAGCTCCAATAACGCCGCTACACCAACCCACTTTATTGATTTTCTTTCCCCGCTCTTACACGCTCAGCAGCAAGTGCCAGACTTTTTATTTGAATTTCTTAATGTCCCTCTCGCTACAGCCACACGCCGAGCGTCCAAAAGCCAAAGCTCTAATGACAAAATTTTCAAATCGAGGACACCCATAAAATTAGAATAAAGCGAATACCAACCCACCGGCAAATAGGAATTTCCAGAGAGGAGCAAAAAAAAAAGTAATTCTCCGCATAGGCAAGTCCTTGAAAGCTTTAAGCCGATGGCTCGGGACAGGGCTCGGTTTGGCTCTCTCTCTGCGCGCCGAGTAATTCGCGTGAAAGGTAAGCCGTGGCGCGCGCGCGCGCGCGCCGAGAGAGGGAAGTTTAGTTAGGAGAGAGAAAAGCAGGCGGGAAGCTGAGCGCGAGAGAACGGCTGAGAGTGTATTGATTCTCAAACACGGGGCTAGTCTCCGCAGGTGTGCGTGCGCGAGCGAAGGTGCAGAGGAGCATGCGGCAGTATTTCGCGCTCACGCGCGCGCGCGCGCGCGCGAATTGCCAGGCCGGCGCGCCGGCGGCGGCGGCGGCGGCGGCCGGGGCGAGAGCCCCACCAGTTCGTCCTGACCAACCGGCTGTTTACTGTTTGGCCTCCTGGGCTATCGATCCCAGTGGCGTAAGAAGCTACTACTAGCTACCGGTGCAGCGGCTGAACCCCCGAACACGGCGCAATGCAGCCGCGCACACGCGAGAGAAATAGCGCGCGCACATCTGTTATTATTGATAAACTCGCCAATATTCTCTATTTACTTGAGAGCTGAATCTTATTTTATCGATAAGCCGGTGTAGAGAGAAAGAATAAATTGTGGATGAATGGAATGTTTCGGTGAAGCGAGTTAAAAACGGTGCTATACTATAGGTAGTATTTGTGGGCCAAAGATACAGATATGTTTCATGAACTTAGCATTTATGCTCATCCCCACGATTGTACTTTAAGCCAATTAATTCATATTCTATATGACAAGAAAAAGATCTGAAAAACTCTTGTTTACACAACGGGAAAATAAATGAAAAAATGACTTAAAAACTAAGGATTAATAAAAAAAACTTCTAACTCAAAATATGAACGCCTTCCTTTCAAATATTGCTAGCCTAGAAATCTTAAATTTACGATATACAATATGCAGATTTGGCAATCCTAAATAGAAAGAAGCAAATCAGAAGTTTTTAAGAATTACAACTTTTACCATTCAGATCAATAAAAATGAAAATATATTATTTTTAATTTCTTATTCAGTTTGCTTGTTTTTCTCTTAATCATTTTCCAATAAAACCAATTATGAAGATATTTTATACATGTTAACGTCCATTAAAAGCCATTATCCACATAAAATTTTCATTAGATATTAACAGTTTTACCGTTAATAATAGTAAAAATTCTTATTGAACTGAACATCGTCAAAACTTTGAAGAAAAATAATAAATTTTGACCATTCTAACTAAAAAAAATGTACAATTTATCAAATCTATCAAGACTTACTTGTCTTGTTGAACAAGAATCCTAAAACTTTTTTTTGCATTTTAAAAATGATCAAATGTAATTTTTTGTGCTATTTGTAGTGACAGCGGTCTGTGACAGACACTTTACCCATTTGCATTTTTCGATATTAAATACTAATTTTTCATATTTTCTTAGAGAGATCGATCTAAAGATTAATGATATTCAATGATAATTTATCATAAAACAAAAAATAAAAATTCCTTGCAAAACTCACTCAATTAGCGAGATTTTTGAAATTCTTACTACTGTCATGACTCTAATTTTATTGAATGAAACGCCTAATATCCAATTTGAGTCAGAAATTTCTGCAGTTAAAAACGCTTTACATAGGAAAAACAAATGAGCTTTTCGAACTAACTACTTATAAAAGTGATTGTGATAATCTTAATAGTAAATGAATAATATTTTGTATTTCGAATCAAATTTTGTTATTTTTCGAGATGGAACTACCGAATTTAAAAATGATATAGTTGAATGTTATTCGTGTAAATTGATTTTCAACAATATATTATATTGATCGTATGCAATGATAAAGTAATGATCCTTAACTCGATATTGATAAAATTTTATTGATTAAAAAAGTAATAGAATTATTAATTTTAGTCACAATAAGTATAATGTCCAATAAATTTTAGTAATAAAACAATACTATTATATAAATAGTCACGTTTAATAGTTAATTATAAAACTATATGTATTAGTCATTTATAAAATTCATTTATATTCTAAAATTGAGTTAAAAATTTTATGTTTGAATTAATTTATACATTTTTCATTTACTAAAAATTATTTATTTTGTAATAAAATTTTCAACCTAAAAATGTAAAAAAAAAAGAATTAATATAATAAAAAAATTCCTTATTTTTAAATGAGCAACACCTAAGTCAATATTTAAAAAAAAATTATATAAAACAATTGAAGAAAACATCTTGATTTCCGTTCTAAAATTAGTTAGAAAATTCACTTCAATAAAAATGAATCCATATGCAAATCCATTTGAAATTTTTATCAGGTATTACATAATTTTTACAACAGTGAGATTTTGGGGAATATAAATTCCTACTTATCCTGATAGCAACAATTTCTATTTCTGTATTCTCACTAAGGAAACTTAGTAGTCACGAAAATAATATAGTGCCGTTAGTGCAACAAGGGTTTAACTTAAAAAAAATTAAAGTTCTTAATTTAGTAATCTTTTGTAGAATTTTTGAACTTGTTGTGCTTATCTAGTCATACAGTAATCTATAAATGCAGTGAATAAATAGTTGGAGTTGTTTAAATTTCTCTAATCTAAAAACCGTTACGTTTTCTAATTTACATTAATTAATTAAAAAGTATTAAAAATCGTGAGTTATCTGCTCGAATAAATAGAATATTATGTTCCAAGGATGTAAAGTAAACTTTTTTACCCGCACACGAGTGTGTATTGCGAGTCGTTTTTGCGTTTTTCTTTTTGAACGGACAAAATGGTAACGGAATGATGGCTTTTGACTCGACAAACACGCAACAGTTAGATTATTAAAAACTATGTATTAGAGAGGAAATTACTTAGTGGACGTGCACTTCCTGTACAAAATGTATAGTTGACTTAAAGTTGCCCGTATATGTAGATACTGGGGAATTGACCATTTGTAGTTGACATGGAATTGATCATATGTAGTGAATTACGAATTATTCTTTTTTTAATAAAGTGTATTTGTTTATGTATCTATATACATATACAGTTATATAGATAAAAACATTTTGTTTATTTATATTTAATTTAAGAACGGCCGAAAAATGAGAAACCACCACTGATTTGGACGGAATTTGCAAAAATTGTGCACATATGACCGAAAATAATTTGTTGCCGATAATCACATTAGAAAATTAACTATGTTAAATAAATAAGAAAATCATAGATTCAACTGAAAATTTTTGAAATTGATCCAAAAATTAACACTGCGAGTTCAAATTTTATGGTAATTTCACCTTGTGAATGTCTAGTTTCTTGAATAAGTTTTGTAATTGTACAAACAAAAATTCAATAAGAAAGCAATAATTCCTATACAATATTAGTAGTAGTATATATTTTTTGTAAATAAAATAGCCTAAATGAATTTAATCGTGAGACCATTCTTATCACCTTGTCCAATAATTATTTAAGTTATACTTATTTAAAAATTAAGACTTGGACTTTTTAAGCTCCAGTTTAATTGTATCATCAATCTTAGTAATAATTTAAATAATTTTGAGAATGTTTAAAATAATATATTGTTTTAATATATTTCGAAGTTATTTATATTATATTTTTATTATTCATTTTTTAAATTATTATACATTACGCACTGCCGCACTAAGATTGTATGAAAACATCTTTTTATTTTACAGTTAGTTCTAAATACAATTACTGTGTAATTATTCATTGTTTTTTAAAGTGCCAGTAAATTTGAAGCGAGTTTCAAAGCATTCTAAATATCAAAAACTACCTTTTAAAATATCTTTTATATTTTTGCGAATGAAAACCGCAATTTTATTTTACTTTTTTAAAAATATTTTAACAGCGTTTTAATTACTTAGTTTTTTACGTCAATTTGTTTTTATTTACCTGCTCTTACTAAAAATTTAAAAAGTATTTAAATAATATGTCAACATAAGTATTTAAGTAATTAGTAGATTAACTGAGATACTACGTAGAAATATGTACAAATACTCTTCTTAGCCTTAACAGTTGGTATTTGAAAACAAGATGAGAAAATAAGACGGACCGTAGTTGAGAGCCCCTGCATTTGCTGCACCGTACTACTCTGGTATAAAGAAATGTTTGTAGTCCGATTAGTATCGTTGGGCGTGTATTGCCAGCTTCACACACATCAGTTGTCAGCTGCACCGCCGCAAACAATGAGAGGTGAGGAGAGGAAGAGGGAGCGGAGAAAATCATTCCTCTACTTTTCTCTTGCTGGTTCATTTTACCTTAAACAACCCATTTGTGTTCTTACATTTGCTAATTATGCCATTTAAGCTTTTTCATATATATCAAGTGATATTTCACGCTTTTTTTTTTGCTTCTTATTTAATTGTTAATAGTTGTCGAGTAATCTGAATTTACACTTAAATAAATTTTTAGATAATAATGTTTTAATTTATACAATACAGAGAAAATTTTTAAAGTTAATTTTGTTTTCTTATTTGTTGAAATTTCATATTGTAATTTTAAGAATGGAAATTCTACTTTTGATAGAACTTTAAAGAAAAACTTTTCTAAAATACCAAATACTATTACAAATACTATTAAAATTATTACTAATAATAAATAAAATGGATTATAACTGAAAAAATTCCTTTAAAAAGCGATATTGAATTCGAAGCGATTACCTTAAACACTCCACTTCTTCTGATTTCATAGAGGGCATTATTTATCATGTATTATTATGTATTCTATATAATTTTAAAATTTTTTTCTTATTAGTTTTGAACATTTTTGGAGATTTCCAGTATATCCACATAAATCTACAAAAGCGTCTTTTGAGAATACACATTTTGAAAATTGGAAATTTAAATATGCAATATACCTATCTGCCTCAAGTTCAAAAATTTTAAAAAGAGAGTAGTGTAGTCTCAATAAGTATTTTTGTCTGTTAAGGTCACCTGCCCTATGATATAAAGTATACCATAATAAGTGGCCTCAATTTTTTAAATAACGAATATTGACTGAATACTTTCCAAATTCGAATTACAAATTACGATTTTATGAAAACAAGTAAAAGTTAACTTTCTATAATAAAAAATATAAAAATATATAAAGAAAGAAACAATACAGAAAGAATAATTTAAAAACTCTTAATATTTGTGCGATTTATAATTTTATTGCTATAAAAAAAAATTAATTTTTTTCATAATAATTTAATTTAATTCAATATTACTGTCCGACAATATTTGTTTTATATAATTCATTTATTGAAAAATACCTTATCAATAAGAAATTTAAATTAAAATCAATTAAAGTGATTGCATCACGCCCTTCCACGCACACACACACACACACACACACACACACACACACA
>UELX01003594.1:0-22470 GCA_900480035.1 Eupelmus urozonus
GAGAGAGAGAGAGAGAGAGAGAGAGAGAGAGAGAGAGGGAGAGAGAGAGAAAGAGAGAGAGAGAGAGGGGGGATTTGTGTGCTTTGTGGTTTTTGCGGAGGAACGGTTTTGGTCGGACATGAAAGATGATTTTTTGGGAATTTGGAGGGGAAGGTACTTGAATGTAGCTTTAATGGAGCTTGGAGATTATTGAGAAATTTATGTGCATGCCGCTGGTTGTATCTGTCTTTTTTTGGGTATATGATGGATACAGATGTAATTTTAAATGGTTGTAGAACGTTTAACAATTATGTTGAAGAAGAGGTTTGGGTGAATTTTTTAAGAATTGTTATGGGTAGATGATTGTTTTATAAAAAAATTAATGTAGATTTTTGTTTTTAAGTAAGAAAATTTTATCAAGTATATGTAGTGATAAATAATTTTTTATTTCTAAATCGTACTTTTATAACGGTATGACTTTTATTTAATTATTAATTGATGAAATAATTTCAGAGTAAAATTAATACTTTCATAAAAATGGAAAATGGGTACCTACCCAACAACCATTTGTAATAGTTATTTTCACTGCTCTAAACAATTATTTAATTAGACTTAAAAATCTCCCTTTTGAAAATAATGGTAGTTTTAAGTTTTTTGTAAAAGAGCAGAATTATTTATTACCTTTATAAATTGTTCAGTTTGAGTTACTAAGCTGTGGCTATTTGTACGATCTCTCTTGTAGATTTCAATAATAAACTATTTAAGAAATTAGTTTTTTTCATATAATTGAATAGTTAATGACTTTTTAATGCACTACTTTACAGTTCATCACAAAAAAATTTTAATTCTACTACGTCAATGATTGTATTGACGTAGTTGAATTACCAGTTAATAAAGTATACAAATGTAATATGAACGTTTGCAGTTTTTTCAAGATCATAAATTTGGATTTTTTTCTTAAAGAAATGTATGAAACGGATACTTTCCAGATAAAAATCTTCATGGACCTACCTGCACAGCAACAGAAGAGTCATATTTATTTAAATACCAAACTAGAAAATAAATTTCTTTAAAAACTATAAAATTGACATAAAAGTCGAAAATAGTTTTATAGTGTGATAATTATGACCGGTCAGATTTCATGTTCCGCAAATAGGAGCTGTGGCAAATTTGTCAAGAAAAAGAAAATAAACGGAACACTTGTGAAAGTGGAAGTGAAATATTATTATTTTAGACGTTATACTATACTAGATTATATACTCACTTGAAGTAATGCATAGTAATATTTATACGTAAGATGCGTTATAAAATTCTTTCAATGGATTAAAAAAAGCGGAAGAAGTTCTTGTTCGATTATGTTGGGATTTCTCATAATGTAACGTAAGAGAACAGTAGAAACTTTTTTCTGTATGTAAATAAGTCTTAGAGTTTAAATTAACTACTTTTAACGTAATAATAGGGCTGAAGTTATAAAGTGCAAACCTTTTGTAATAAAATTTTTATATTAATGAAACTTAATAATTTTTAATGTACCATTTCATTAATTTTTTGTCTATAGCTTAAATGTATCATAGGTTCAGCTCATAATATAATATTACACCTATATAAAAAAAGTACAATGTGTAGTCTCATTAAAAGAGTTTAAATACAAAGTATAACGCTTTCCAAACTTAATAAATTTCAAAATTTTCTAATTTACGAGAAAGTTTCCTCAATGAAAATTCAAACAAATCAATTAAACACATACGCATTCTCATCTTGCCAAATCTAATTACCATCAATTAAGATCAACAAAATCGAAAACCAACCTCTAAAAATCGACAAACCTTCACGTCCTTCCCCACCCACCAACTCACCACAATTTGCATCACCCTCATAAAAAAAGCCATTCTCCCATACCCCTGATGCAATTCCTACACCATCAGCTGACCGCTACCCAGCCTCTCCATTCATCTATTCGCCAACACACACACACACACACAGACACAGACTCGGCCGCCAAACGGAAGAGGGGAAGTCCGTTTTTCAAATTCCCATTGAAAATGCTTGCTCGCGCATCGTATATACGTGTATATACACGCGGCAGCTCGGGCCCCGTGCGAGCGCTAAGAGTAGGCGCAGAGGTAGAGAGGAAGTAGGTCGGAGAGAAGTCGCGAGCCGGCGAGCTGCCCGCCGCGCGACGAGTCAGTCAGTCAGTCTCGCCAGGCTATTCCGGGAGTCAACAGGTGTGTGCGTGTGCGCCCGCCTGAACTCTCTCGTGAGAGACCCGCTCTCCTCCGAACGGTACCCTTCGGATTTTTACTTTTTTTCTTTCATCTCGATTTTTTTTTTTTGACATCGCGCCCTTTTTTCCGGCTTTTCGTGAGAGACTCGAGTGTGCAAGATATGGTGTGATTTTTAATTTGGACTATTGGTACTATCGATCCGGAAGAAGACAGAGCGTGAAAGTTTTTTTCCCAAGAAGAAGACGGAGCTTCGCTGAAGGAGAACCAGGAGGATCGGATTTTCCAGCAGCGGCCGTGAACTGAGCGAAGACGATGGCGAAATTCGAGGTAATTTCCGTGCGCCGGGTGTAATCGATCGGCGGAGAGAATAGGAAAGGCGATCGTAAAAGCCAGGCAATCGAATCGACGATAATCCCTCTCTTTCTCTCGCTCTCCTCCAGAGATAGAGAGGGCACTTAACACCGTTTCAGCGCTCATTGACTGATAGCTCATTATCATAATGCCCCTTTTTCCACGGGCCTTTACGACGCCTCGTAAAACGCGCATAGGCGAGCGCAATCAACCGGTTTTTCCGCGCGCGATAAGCAAAAAGGAGCCTCTTTCGCGACGTCTGGCTGCGGATCGGACTAGGCAGGGAAAGCGAAACGACTCGCACGCGCTGGTTCCGGAGCGCGCTTTTGGCCAGCTGTGAGAGAGAGAAAGAGGAAGGGGTGCAGAACTAGATCGGGCCTAATTAGCGCGCCGGCCAATTAATGATTCTCGGCTGCGGGCTGGAAGTAAAGGGATTTCTGGAGCGTAGCCGCGAGTGAGAGATGGATAATGAGAATTCGGTGTTGATTCGAGGGTGCCGGCACCGCCTTTTTTTTAGATTATGGGGTCGGGTGTGTGGAGCGGAAAGTTTGGGAGTGAGCTGAGATGAAAATGAAATGGAAATTTTGTAGAGATTTTTTGTAGTTTTTTTTTGCGGTTACAATAAATTGTAACGTTATTTTTAATTTTCTAGGATAACGTTATGGTGCAAAAATACAGTGAAAAATACTGTTAAATATAAAAAAAGTTATGAGGAGTAATTCTATATTACAGATAATGAAACACGTAAAACGCAAGGAATATATTATAGCGTTGTAAATTAACTATAAACCGTTATGCCTAAAGTGAAAAAAAATTATTATTACTGTAATTCAATTAAAATTACATTCATTTTTTTTCTTTAATGTAATAAAATTAATTTATTGCAACAAAATAAAAATTGATTTATTTTTAAATTTACAATATTAAATTAGAAGAATTGTAAATTTTTTCAGATTGTATCTGACTATTCTTTTGTGTGTCATGATCTAACTATCTAAATGTAAGATAGCATTGAACATTTTTTAACAGCACTTAAATATGAATTATCATTGCTAAGTATCTCTATACAGATACTATCAAAAGAAAGTGAAACTCTTATTAAATTCACTATATCATCTACTATAGCAGATCTGCCTATCTAAAACCAAGTGCACCTTAAGAAAGCATATAATACCCTATAATGACGTATCATAAAACAAGTATAATTAACCTATTAAGAAAAAATGCAATGAATTTAAAAAACGAAAGCAAATTTGTAAAAATAAGTAAATCTTAAAAAAAATTATCGCTTCAACTCCTTCCTAATATTATGATTTCATCACAAACAATTCTTCCCAGATCGTTCTAGCGCTCGCGCTACTGGCCTTAGCCTCGTCGTCGCCTACATCATCCCCCTCATCCAACGCCAGCAACACCAGCAACGCCAGCGACCTGCCCAGGCCCAGCTACGCCCGCACCATGCTGAAAGTGTCCCGCAGCTTGCCCGGCGAAACCGAAGAGCTCAAAGTACGCACCAGCGAGGGCAACCTCGCCACCCTCATCGTCAAGCGTCGCGAAAAGTCCGTCTCCAGCAAGACCGCCAACGTCCCCAAAGAAGTAAAAGTCACCAACGAATCAGCCAGCACCAGCACACCAAGCGAGCCTCCCCCAACCACCATCGGCTACCAGAACGTCGAGGTCGATCCCTGGAGCCGGCTCCAGACCTGGAGCAGCGTCTCCGACTCCAACGAGCAGAAGCAGACCAGCGACGAGTCCCGCAGCTGGCAGCCGCTCGACAGCTGGAAACCGGTCGAGCAGCCGTTCTTCAGCAGCGCTGAACAACAACAGCCCGCGCGCTCCTGGCTCGTAGCCGACAACCTCGAGAACTCGCGCAGCTTCCAGAGCATCCCAGCCGACAACGACTCGGGCGAGCGCCTCATCCGTTACGCTTTCCTGCCCCACGACGGAACAGCAGCCAGGCGCGTGCGCACCAACATAGGCGCCAACCTGGACAAGAACCGGGACGCTAAGAATGTACCTGCCGAGGTGGTCATCCGCTCGGAGATCAACGTCAAGCCCCAGCCTGGTGCCCCAGGCGTCCAGCCGGCGAAGGTCCAGGCAAAGCGTCTGCCGATGTCGATCGACGTGGACGGCTTGCCGATCGTCCATGGCCGGCGTGTGCCTGACGAGCCGATCGATAGGATCCAGGTCTGGAGGAACGCGCGAGTCATTAACGATCAGCTGGTGACGGATGCGTCGAGCGACGCAGCGACTACGGCCAGAGGGATAGACGAGCAGCAGAGCTTCGAGCGATTCTTCGAGGACGTGAATCGAAGGTGAGTGTATTGGGGGTTTGATGGGAGGGGAGATCGTTTTGGGAGCTGTGGGAAAGGAGCGAGTTCTGATACGCGTGCTGTGGAACTATTAGGGAGGATAAGGGAAGCGTTAATTATGCGAGAGTTTGCAATTAGGGTTGGTAACTGCTGTTTCGCGGACTAGCTAAGGACTTGGAGGGGCCGGAGGTGGCTTGATTTCGAGCGAAATTGTAGGTTTGGAGGAGCGATCGTTTTCTTGCGATTTAAAGGCACTTTTAGATGAGCGAGAGAGGAAATCGCAGTAGCGGTCATTATGGCTCTCGGATCGATTTTATGGAGAAATCTCGCTGTTCTAGAGAAATGTAGTCAATTTTTATAAATAATTTTTTGCGTTTTTCTTTTAGGTTTTCATGCAAATGTTAATAATTGATAAAATCTTAAAAAGCTTCTATTTTATTACACAGTCACTTAAAATACGACATAAACAATTCGTGTCCCATAAAACCGCTCTTCCAAGGAGAAATCGCATCGACCTCTGGTACCGTACTCGTGACACCGTAAGATTTCAAAATTTCGCACTTTAACAACCATTACCGTTACAATCTCACCGCAAACCAAATCTCAAAACTCAAAACACTCGCCGCCTCGATCAAGTCATCTCAAAAAAACAGACAACACTAGGTCATAAATCCATTTACAATTAGTCATACCCATTCCCGTCTTACGCATTTGCATTTTCATTACTAAAGAGGGCGGTGCTAATGTGTACACCGGAGGCCGGTTCCGCGCGCTGCATTTTCGCGAATTGCGCAAATAAACATAATTCTCCACGTTGTTCGACAGGTCTAAGGCGTATCTGCCCATAGTAGCGTTTTTCGGAATCCTAGGTATTTGTCCACTGGACATTCGTTAATCTTGGATTAGAAAAAATTACTGCGGCTAAAGAGGGGAACGTGAATTATAGCCTCGTTAATCCCGAGACAATCTTGTTTTATACGAGGCTATTCCGGTAATACGAGTCACTTTCGCGCAAATGTGCATTTATCATCCGCTAGACATCTTTATTGCGACTTTTTTTTATAATAATATTCATTAAAAAGTATTTACTGATTCTTCGAGTGTGACCGAACGGGTCGACCACCTCACACACGTTCGGCACTTTTGGAATGCAAAGGCGCGGAATCTCGCTGTTTGTCATGCTTTCGGACTTTGTCATGCAAATTTTTTTTACAGAACGGTCGTTAAAACGATGCTTTTGGCTGATACGGGGGGTTAGGTCGGTTAAAGACAGTAAAATTCAGAGAAAGTGAATGGCTAAAAATTTTGTTGACTGAAAGCTATGAAATATTCCTTTGAGAGAGCCGCGTAAGTGCGCAACTATGATTTGCATCGTAATAGATACGCTAATCTCCTTGGTCTATCTGCTGCGTTTGAGTTTTATTCATTAATGTAAACAATAATAAAACGACTTTGTTGAAATCTGATGCTGTTGAATGAAAAAATGCAAATTGGAAACGCTTTCTTTTTTCTTTGATAGATTTCTTATCTTAAAAGTAAGATTTTAGTATACAGCCGGCTACGTTTTGATTTATCCTCTTAATAAATTTATTGTTTTCTAAATGGAAGGGAGTTTTAAGTTAATATATAGATGAAATTGTTTAATGACTTTATTTACTTAAATAAGTCGTTACGTTAATGATGACTTTCACTTGATAATCTACATTACACAAATTCAATACACTAGCAGATAAAAAGTATCACCACTTAAAGAAAATCTCAAAAACTCTATCCACTTCTTTCAACCTACCTCAGATACGGCAAGACCCCGGACGAGGAGAGCCGCAAGCCCTACCGCAACGAGGTCCTGGCCGCCGAGATCTACGAAACCGGCGAGGACACCTACCGTCCCAGCATCCGCAAGCGCATGCTCCAACCTGAGGCAGCCGCCGCCGTCACCTACCCCAATTCCCGCATCTATTCACCACCTGAAGCCGCACCCAGAGTCTCGTCGCCTCCTAGCGTAAAAGTCGGCACCAGGGCGCCAGTGCTGCAGTACGCTCATCCCGAGCTCGGCGTCCAGCCGGCTAAGATCGTGAAAAATGAGAAGCGCAGAGTGGATGAAGAATCGCCGAGGCAGCACTACCAGCAGCCCCAGCAACAGCAGCAGCAGTATAATTATGGAGAGCATAGGCAGAAGAAGAAGTACGTGCTGAATGATAAGAATCTCGTGGATTCTTATAATTACAAGAATTACTACCCGAATCAGCATTTCTATGGAATCAAGAGGCCGATTCACGAGCCGCCGTTCTGGATCAAGATTTCGGAGAATTTGAAAACGCAGTTTACGGATGGAGTAGCTAAGGTGAGGAATGCATTTTTTAATAGGTTTGGAATTATTGGTTTTAAATGATGTTTAAAACTATTTTAAGCGGATATTGCATTTTGAGATTTAGATTATAATATTTCTTTTTTATTGGCGATTAATGTTGTTTTAATAGCCTTGAAACTTAAGGACTAATTTGTCAATCTCTTCTACAAAATTTATCATGATTCCATAAGAATTAATTCAAATTTTCTTGATCAACAACGCTTCAAACACAAGTGTCAAACAATCTTATCAATTCCAAATATCTTTTCAATGCGTCCGCACAAACTTAATAAAAATAAAAAATAATCCTAAACCCATCTCTACCTCACGCAGGTCTCCGAGCTGACCAAGCCCGTATTCGATCCCCTCGTCGAGGCAACCCGCAAGATCTCCGAGAACCTCGGTCTCTCAAGCTCGCGTTCCCAGGATCCAGCCCAGGACAAAATTGGCACCGTCGCCACTGGCTCGTCCGTCCTCATACCCGCCCTGGGTCTGATGGCTTCCGGCGCTGCTCTGGGCATCGGCGCCGTCGCCGTCGGACGCTACCTGGACGTCGACGTTCTGAAGCGATCAAACGATGGAGCTCCTTTGGAGTACAGCGCCGAGGAGAGCCAGAGGGCTATGGATGTTATTAAGCAGCTTCAGGCGGAGGAGTCCATTGCCAGGCAGTTCAACGCTGGTGAGAACAAGGTTTTTGTGGTGCTGCAAGACGAGGAACCGCAGAGGAGTGGACCGGTGAGCAGAAGGAAGAGGAGCACCGAGGATATTGATGAGAGGTGAGCGGTTGATTTAGGGGATGAAGGTCGGTGTGGGTAGATTTAGTGCGAATACAGTTTTGGCGATTGGTCTTACAGGACTTGTCTGTTACTACTAGCAGAGAAAAGTTGTTTTTTCTATATTATAGTCTTGGTTTATTTACTGTTTTTTTTTCAATTTCATAAATCGTAGAGCATTTTTTTAGCACGAATTTCATATCTGTTATTTGAAGTTTATACTCTTTGTTAGATTGTATTAATAAACTTTTTTTTTTTAATCTAGGCGAATGCAACGTAAGGGAGCTGATTCAATCGCCGAAATTGTAGAAATCGATCTTCCGTCGAGATCACTTGACGATGCGACCAACGATGAGGGTAATAATATTCACGTAGAAAACGAAGAAGATATCGCCAAGGATCTTGTTCTCAAAACATTACAGGCCATTGTAAGCAGGACACAAGCTAAGAAAGACCAGGTAAGACACTTACAATTTAGGTAAAAATTTTAAGTAGACTGTATTTCATTTACTAAATCGTAAAACTAATTTGTTAAAATTAAACGGTGTTTCAACTTTGAATATTAAGAAGTTTAGAAAAGTTTTACAACAGTACAAATATTACAACGGGTGACTCAATTAATTTATTATAACTTTTTGTAATACAATGATTTTTTTAATACTATGAAATTAGAAAAATTTCATAATAATAACCTTAATGTAGCAGATAAATACTCATTATTTATAAAGTAGGTAAGAACATTATACGATATAAACAAATGAAATTTCCACGATTGAACTATAAATTATTTGAAACTTATTTTTGCCTCTAACTTAGAAAAAACTTTCTATTATTCATTTACCTATACAATTACAAGCGAAATCTCTCAAAAATCCAACACACTATTCACAAAAACTTAGACCTCCGTGAAAACAAACTACATCAATTATTTTTCCTTCTTCAAGAAGCCCAACGGCAGTGAGGCGGAAGCAGCAACGCTGCTAAGGAGAAAGCGGCGCAGTCTGAGCGACGCTGAGCTGGACGATGCTCTGCAAAATCTGGAGAACGCTGAAGTGGCTGAAGCGAGCCATCATATACCTGGCGACTGGACCAACACGCCCTGCGCCAAAAGGATATTTTGTGACGCTATGGTCAAGCGCGGCTCTGACGCATATATGTTTATGGAGAAGAAGATGTCCGGCCTCTTGAGAATGTGAGTTGAAGCACTTTGCTGTTTTCATTGATGGTTTTTTCTTCGAATCATTTAGTTTTTTTACTGTTATTGGAGTGCGATTACTCGGTTGAGTAAGCGTTGGCTCGTGTCAAAAGTTTTTATAACTTCTTTATAGCTAATATGACTAAATTTGCATCGAATTAAAATTAGCATTAAGAATTTTTCACTAATTGATGCTTATTTCGTTAAAAATTTAATTATGCTTTTCAATATACGAGCCTCAATTAGTAGTAAAAAGTTTCAGGATGCGCATAAATTATCCACGCGACGTTCAACAATCGATCACAATTAAAATACATTCCTCCAAAAATTAAAGACAACTCGACAAATTTCCAGCAATTATAAACTTACCGAAACTTTAACACGCGAAACGATACACTACAACCATCTGAAACATTCTCTCCGCAGCCCCATAAATTCTTCTTAATTAATCTCTAAAGCCCCGCCCGCAGAGCCTAATAATTCCTTAATTAGACCCACTCCGATCGTTCCCCGCACTCACTAAAAAAAGATAGCCATTCCCCTCCAAGCCGCCAGCTCTTTAATCTCGCGTGCTCGCGCAAAAGTACCGTTAAGCATTTCCAAAAAGAAGAATCCACTGCAGCGAATATTCGGACCTGCGGCTCTCGCATTCTCGTTAAAGGCGGGGAGCCAGCCGCGCGGTTTCGTCACGAGGGGAAACGCTCGTTCGATTATCGTGGAACCAGTTTCTTTCGGGCAACTCTCGGAGAAAGAATTCGCTAAGAAGGCACGCGGGACGCGCGCGAGTCGCGCTTTTCGTTGCTTTATTTATGTAACCCGGGCTTGTCAATTTCGCTCGAGGTGAGAGGGGAGATTTGCGCTGTGTTTCGATGCTTTTCTTTTAGCTCCGAAATGCAAATGTTATCTTGGGGGGATCTTTTTTTGCGGGCTCGTTTTAAAGTGGCTTTTTGGTGCTGGGTTTGTCGAAGCAAACGATAATTACCGTTAACTGTCAGGCTTTTAGAGAGGACTTTGGTCCTGTTCTTTAAGATCACGGTAATCCTCGCGGCTAATTAATGTCATTCTGGATAAACGATATATGGCACGTTTATTTTTGAGATTTGCAGGGTTTCGCTTATTGACGTTGGCGTTTGTATCAGTTAAATCGTTAAATCTATGCCGATCGTATTGTAAATCTTGTTACAAAGAAATCCTTTTTATGATTAACATTTCTAATTAGTCCCATATAGTTTTATAAATCTTCACTGTTTGAAAATACGATCGAACTATTACCAAAACAATACTTATATATAACTTATATTATAACTAAACCAATCTACCAACCAAAAAACATCCTACAATACCTAATCTCAAATCCTCTCTCAAAAATCCCTCCGCAAGCGAAAACCTAAAAATAAAAGAACCTCCTCGTAAAACTCGGCGCTCTTAGCGAGGAAGACGGAAGAATGCGCTCGGATAACTTTCCTCTCTCTCACTCGCTCTAGCAGTTGCAGCCGGCTTGGCTTTCGCTCGATCGCTCACGCATCGTCCTACTGACTGATACACGTCGTCGGACTTTTACCTACTACTAGAATTAGCACAGTTTTCACTCGTGCGTGCGCGCGGGAAAAGCCGATTAATTTATATGCGCTCGCGCGCCATCAGCTGCCGTACGCGTGTTCCTCCTCTGGGCTATTTGCGTGCGTGCGCGAAAATGAAACCCGCTTCGGCCTTCGTTTGGATCTTTTGCATTTCTATGCGTGATTATTTTCGCGCTCGATTTTCCTGCGGGCGAAATTTTCTTGGTGAAACGAGCGTTGGGTTTTTTTAGTGATGAAATTGCGCTTGGGGTTTTGGAATTTATTTGCTTCGGAGTGCGGTGGGAATGGTTGGGATGCCTTTAAAAGAGAAATTATTTATTTTTCTTGTGTGTCGTTGTAAAGGAAGACGAGCGCGTATAAGTCAGAATTAGAAGTGGTAGGTGATTGTGACAAAATGGTGGCATTGATTTTTGTAATTTTTTTGTAAGTTTTTATTACAAACAAGAATCTGACAGAATTAACTAATTCAACTAAGTTTTAATTAGTTGAATTAGTTAATTCTGTCAGATTCTTCTTGATTTTTCGTTAAGTACCGTGATGTGACAGAAACGAAGAGAAAAATTATAAAATTTCATTTATTATTTATAAAAAGGTGATAAGATGCTGGATCAGACAAGGATGATTTATCTTTCAAGTTCAATATTAAGTACTCAGCGTTACTGAATCGTACTTAATTGAATGACCAGGCGGATTTATAAGGAAATAGTAAATCTTTCTCAAGTAGATTTTCTTTTTCTTCGAAAATACTTTCATACTAACTAGCGTCCTTTGTAATACTAAAAAGGCGTTAATAGAAAACGGTTCCTGCTACAAATCGACAATTAAGAAGTTTGTAGTAACTTTCTCGAAAGCTACCGATTTCCCGTAAAACTTATGACTTCCAGTCAGTCAGCGACCGATTCTTAGTAGAGCGTAGTTGTTCTCTTAGCATAGTTTTACTTTAAATAGTATAAATGTCCAGTGAAACTGAATCAATTTAGTAGGGGCTGTTGAGAAAAGAAACTTCCGTTCTGTAATTTTTGTGTGATCTATATTCTTGAGAAGAAAAACTACATATAAGCAAGTAATTGGCATTTAATCGGCGCAGTTTAAAAACTAGTACCAACTCGTATAAGCAATCACTATTCATTTACAACAGAATGTAAGCTAATTAGAAAAAAAACTCAGTAATGATGCATCAATCTTGACTACTGCAAGAAAAATTTCTATCATTAATACTGATTAAACCATTTGATCAGATTTCTATAATGATTTTTTCATCGTGTTCATTTAAGAATAAATAAATCATGCATAAGTTTTAAAATACAAAAAATGATAAGTTTATAAATGAAAGTGGGTTTATTAATCCTAAGAATTAGAAATAATTACATTTTCACGACCTTAACTAAAGAAAACAAAACGTACAGTGGCAAAAGATAAATAGATTAAACGAATTTTGACGTCGGCATGTCGGTTTCCCTTAAAACAGTCTTTGCTAATACGTATCTTTATATATATCCTCGAGCGTGAAAGCGAAACCCATATTTACCCGCTTCATTTGGACGTTTTGCATTTCTACGGCTCTAAAATCGGTTTCCGTCAATTTTTATACCTCAGTTTGCGATTCACGCGCACAAGATTCCTGCATAATATGTAGGTGAAACCACGTTCGTTTCTAGATGCCTTTTTCTTTCAGCTAATCGGTAGAATCGAAAGTGCGATAATCACGCACGATTCAACCGTTTTAAATACCAGTTTGATTGAATTGTTGGTTTTGTCGCTTTAAAGAAGAGAAATTAAGCGTTATGCTAATCAGCGTCTAATCTTTAGTGCGCGTCAGATTAGGTTAGAATTGATGGCTTTATTATATTCCTCATAAGGATATATCGATAAAAGGAAACGCAAAACGTGAAACTTCAACATTTTTTTAAAGCACCAAGCAAACTCGGTTGACTTTCTATCGGATTCTTTTTTGCAGTTAACGAAATTAGAACAATCCTCAACGAAACCGCAAAGAGTTTCCTCGTATTTGGCCAGACGCCGGCAATAAGACGCGTAAACAGGACAAAAAACTTTTCCGGCACTGAACATCGACAATGTAATTACACTGAGAATCGCAAGAAAAACACCGCGCGAACTTTCACATTCCGTTGAAAAATTGATGCGCTCGCGAGGAAGAGGAAACAATCGCGAAACAACAAATCAATCGTCTCCGTCTAAGTAAATTTATCACCAACTTGGGCATTCGGGTCAAATCCTGCGGTGCGCTTGGGCAGGAAGGAAGAGAAAAAAAGAATAAACGAGCGCGATCTCGGCCGATCGTCATAAATCGAGTCGCCAGCGGCATTATGGAAATAATGAAAGTCCCATCGAGCTGCGAGATGGAAAAAGTGATTACACACGCGGTAGAAATCAATGGAGTTGTGAATCATTCGGTTACGATTTGCATGTGAGAGGAATTGAGAACATTTTACAAGGGATAGGGATGTTAAGAAGCATCTTCGCTTATGATGTTTTGCGGTTGTAGAACTATTACAATAATTCTTTTACAGTAATATTGACATATGTCATTCAATATTGTAGTCGACTAACTTTATAGTTCTACTTTCCATTAGTATATGAAAAATCTAGTGTGAATATTTAAAAAGATCTTGATAGTGATTTAAGAGATAATTTACTTAATAAACATATTTCGTGTAAAATAAAGATATGTATAGTCTAATGATATTTTAGAGCCAACTGCTATTTTGGATTGTTAAATTAAGCGGAAGTAAAGTATCAAACAATTGATAGTGGTTTGTTTAATAAGTAAACGCATAAATAATCAGTATTTAATATAAACTATAGAAGATATTAATTTTATTTAATAAAAAGCGTGTTTAAAAATCATGACAATCATTAATAATCATTCAATTAAATTACAATGTGATCGAGACAGATGATCCATAAAATCAAGAAAAAAATTATTTATTGAGAAGCTAGATTTTATGCGACCAAGTACTTTGGGAGCAATAAATATCTTGTACGACATTGTACTTATATCGCTAAGAGAAAGGTACCAATTACTCACGCTGAATCAGCAGCTGAAAATTATTCGAGTTTAATGTATAATTACCTCTTTTAGCGCATTTAAGCGACCATTTATCAGCGATTTGTCGAGAGAATGTGTCAGTCGGCTTTCAAGACTTCAAAAATTTTCAGGCTTGTGCAAATGTTGCTTTTAAAGATTTTAACTCGGATGGTTTATTGATCAGGTGAAGTAGTTATTATTGGATATGCAAAGGTTTGAGATTTTTACTTAATTAACTGTTCGCACGTCATCGTACTTTTTGTGCAATTGATTCTTTTTTGTGACACTCCAAATAATTTTTGCTTAAAATTATATTAACCTCAAAATAAAAATAATCCTAAAAATAAAATAAAAAAATTAATAAGTAAAGAGACCCAAAATCGGACCGTTGAATTTTTCTATCTTTAGAGTACGCATTAACTTTAGTAGTTCGTATTTTTTAGAGCATGAGAAACATGAATCTAAAATGAATTGACCTCCTTTTTTATAAAAATCAGTCTCAGATACGCGTCTTACTATACTCTGGAAATTCTACTTGACCTTTCTATATTATTATATTCTTGCTAAAATTAGCTTAATAAGACGTATGCGTTTGCACGGAAAGGTGCGTATGAAACCTATTGTTAAATTTATTAAAGCAAATATTTTAACCTGGAATGCTAACTTATCTGATCATCAACCATGCTAACAGATGCAATTACTTAACTAGTACACTGGGCGTAATAGATTTACAAAACTCCTCAGATGTTTTTAATGTATTTAGATATTATTTCCAAAATTAAAGTAGTAATTTAGTTTGCTAGTTTTAGAAATGATAAAGTATATAGACTTAATTTTTGTTGCCACGAATTCCTTCTGATCCTATTTCTTAATCTTCATAATTTAAACTTCTCACCTAAAAAATACTGCAACAACTGCAATATCAGACAATCAATACTACAAATCCTTTCCTTCTCTTTCTCTCAATCTCTCATACTTTCTCGAACAATTTGACACAACAACTGTATTATTCCCCCGCAGGATCCAGCCTGGCGCGGCAGTCCAGGTGTCGGCCCACTTTGACGAGGTCATGGACGCGGTAAGGAGGCACGATTGTTCCGTCTTCTCCTGTCCCCAGGCCAGGCCTGCCAGCATCTTCGTCTGAAGAGAAGAAAGAACGATTCGATCGTCGCGCTAAGCGAGCGATCGCTCATCGATGCACCGATTAGTTATTTGGGTAAGTGGAAAAATCCCGAGTTAACGGAGTAGGTAGATGTTTTCTATCTGCCATTATCGAGAAAATATAGGTACTACCGATGAGCGATTTTTTGCGAGGATGAGTTCGACAGCTAGAGTGGCTTTTAGAAATCGATGTCTTAGCTCGCGATTAATGATGGATGGAATTTAATTTTTTCAATATGACTACTGCTGCCCTGGCTTATTTTCGATAATGGGTACATGATTGCGTAGAGAAACAAGGATCTCGGCTTGTCAAACGTCTAGACGATGTTATTGTTCTTATGATTTAGATTTTGCGTTGAGAAAAGTTGTTCATCTTAGGGTGACTTGTAATAACCTACAGATAGAAAACATAATATAAGTAAATAATCTAGCAGATTAATATTAAGTAAATATTATAATTGACGTAAAATAAATAGGTAGTACCAAAATACAATTGCCAAAACAGACTTTTAGTTCGAACTTTTTACTTTTATAATTTATTTACCAGTACTTTTTCATTGCTATTTTATTAATTTTTATTTTCCTTTTTCAGGTCTTTTCACTTGTTCCTTAAAGGACTAAGACTGCCGGAATGAAAGTGTGCGACTTCTCTGACGGAACTGTATATATATGGCCTGTCACATTGCGATAATGGCCAGCTGAACGTTCTTTTTAAGTTTTTCTTAATAATTAATTATTTAATGTTGAAGAACTCAAGACGGTGAAGTCACAATGATACGTCTGATCCTTCCAATCTAGTTATATTATTAATATGTGTTTACGAGCGTCGAGGCTTTTAAATTAAAATATGCGTTATGTTACGTTATGATAGTTTGAAATACTTTATGCTTCATTTGAAATACGTACATATTGTTACTTAAGTGTATATATTTATTAATTTTATTATTGTATTAATAATTATATTACTAATTATTATTATTATTATTGTTTATTCTATATATTTTTTTCAAATATATGATAAAATTTTATTAAAAACGCTTTTGTTAATTTATTAATGAATTACAAATACTAATACTAATTTAAACAATACCGTTAAAATATAAAAGAAATTAAAAATTTCAAAATTTTAGCTATACCATGATTTCTTTAATCTTTGATCATAATCATTTAGTTTTATTTATACTTAATTCATGTATTACTTGATTAAGTGAACATAATTTGTGGACTAAAAATGTTTATGTTTATACGAAAAACAAATTATAAGTAACTATCTAATTAAATTATTAGAGTTATTCAAATATGTTTGAATGATATATTTAAAAGAAATATTTAAAAGTAAATACAAAACTAAGAAAGTTACAGAATAGTTATAAATTTTATTTCTAACCTGTAAATTTCTTATAATTTACTGAATTTTTTCATTTTTATTTCACTACTTTATATAATTATATGTATAGTTACAAAAATAAAAATAATTTCATTCGCTGTTATTCCAACCATAACAGCTGCACACTGTTTTAAAACTGCTTCTCGATGTCTTTTGTTATATTAATTCTATTTCTTATTTACTGATTAGCGGACATTATAAGGAAATGGATTCTTAGTGTTGTTTTAATTCCATACTACTATAAACTTAAAAACTCTAATAATATTCGTAGTGCATAATAGAATATAAAGTAAGAATGAATTTCCCGTTTTGAAGCGATTACAATCATAAGCAATAACATTGTCGAGAAGATATTATAATAGCGAGCCTTTTCTACCATAACATCTAATTAACGACCAATTAATACATACTTATATTCATAAAAACTCAATGATATACGGTAGGAAATAAGATGGTTCGGTAGTGGGGATACTTCTTAACATGAAAATAGCCAGTTAGCTTACAGCTTGTATAGACGTATTTTCAATGAGCGATACGAAAGGTAAAATTTGTTGTAATGTTGTAAATGTATGTGGACTTGTTTATATTGTTGCTTTTTTTCGAAGAAAGGTACGATTCAAATAATTATATACATGTCTATAAAGAATATATTACAAAAATACAGAAACATTCAGAAAAAATGTATACTTTTACAGTAAGACAATTTAATTCAGTTAAATATAAAACAATTATTTAATATTTTTATTTGGAACTTTATTAAAATTATACACTCCTGATCAATCAAGTTTGGTTATCTTAGGCAAAATTCATCCATTATATGAACTTTTATTTTTTTATGAGTCAGGCTTATAGGAACCAAGGAGAATGCATTTTAAAGCTTAAACTAAGTAGTTTGAAATGTGCAGTTTTTAAAACCAAAAAATAAATATAAAACATCCGAATTTTTAGTCCACTTCTAACCATAAAAAGTTTTGCAAAAAATAACTTTAAGAAGACAAGGTGTATAGCAAAATAAAATTTGAACCTTTTCACAAGATCTTTTAATCATTTTTTTGAATAAAATTTTATAACTGATTCTGCAGTAACCTGATGAGATTGATAAATATTGCATAAGAAAATAATATAAAGTTTTATATTGAAACAATGAAAAGAAAGTTCGTCAAAAAAAGTAGACAGTGATGTGTACGTACAAAAAACCGCTGCCAATTCATTGGCACGTAGCTTCCTCAAAATTAATTTATTGTTCCTATATGTTTATTATATACTTAAAATATTAAATATGTTTAAGAATATTTTTTCTGAGTCAAAGTCAGTCGAAACAGTATATTTTCTGAAACTATTCAATATTAGAGTGTTATACAATATGCGTATTCTATAACTATACTATCTAGTAGCGCTATGAGTCTTTAGTGACGGAGGCTCCATTGAGTTTTCCACCAGGGCTCCGGCATTACAGGTATGGTGAACATGCAGCGACTTTTTGCAGCGTGTCTATTGACGATCAACGTATTTTAAAATACCATCGCAAGTGTTAAAAAAAACTAATTTTTTCCTGATTAGAATTAACCGAAACAAAAAAATGCACTTTTCAAATTTAAAATCGGAGTTATAGTTCTCGAGATCTATTGGACACACACACTCACACACACACACACACACACACACGCGCACGCACAGAGCTATTACAAAGCTTTCTCTATGAGGAGTACAAGTAGCATTTAACAGAATTTAATGAGAAAAGAATAGTAGAGTGATACAACTATATGCGACTACACGTATATGAGAAAAATCGAGAAAGGATTCTTCAACCAACTGAAAATTTTCATCTACAATTTTTAAGTACTTTTTAAAGTTAAAAATTTTAAACTATAATTTTTTGTATCAAAAATATGAATACTGCCTTTCTTTGTAATAATTGTATTTGAAAAAAGCAAATAATTTTTTTTTGTTTTTATATTAGGTCTCAGTGTTGCTGTGGGAACAAGTCGTATGATTTTACGCATTCTTGGAATATGGCCGAATTCGAGAAAAAAAGTAAATGTGTTATCGTACATTCACTTTCTTGTACCAGCATTCGTTATGTTTTTTTTTAGTAATGTACCTCAAACAGTTTTGGTTACGGAAGTTTTGGATGACTTAAATGCAACTTTGGAGGTTTTAACAAAATTTGATATCCCAATAAGTATATCATTGTTTAAAACGCTTGGAATTTGGTATAATAGAAATGGTAACCACTTTTAATAAATTTTATATTATAAATACATGATTTTCGATCTTTTTTTACCACAAAAGCAGATGTAAAGTGATACTTTTCCAACTAGCTGAAAAAGGTAACATAATAAATAAAAAAAAAAAAAAAAAATAGAGTATAGGGACCTTGGTCTTGAGCACTTAACCAAATAGTAATTTAAAAAAGTACATAGCAGGCCGATAGTGTGCCGTTATTGTGTTTTTAAATTGGAAGCAAAATTGATACTTTTGGCAAAATTGTAATGATGGCTGATTCTGGCCCTTACGATATACTTATGTAATGTTTGACGGGAGTGTTTAAAATATTATTTAAATAAAAAAAAATCTATCAAAAAACAAAATCAATCTCTTATTTATTTTGAATTAATCAAATATTTACGTTAATATCTTTAATACATATCGGATCATGTAATAATCAATAATACATGTATCACAAAAAAAATGATGTCTACCACGGATGAGTGAGCTTTTTAACCTTTTAAGGTTGTAGAATTTGTTTTTAGTTTACACTTCACACTTGTCTTGGCTTATATAAAATCGTCTATAAGTTGTATTCTACGCTTGTCAAAAAAGTTTCACTTTATACCTTTAGTACATAGTATGTTTACTATTAAAATTTACTATGACGTTAGTTTTAGGCTATTAAGAATCAACTAAATTGAAAAAAAATCAACCTCTTTTTAAACTTCTGACAATCTATAAATTTTGAAAACATCAAAACATTTTTTAAAAAAAGGTTGATTTAGATGAACAGATCGAATAATAACTAAATTTTAAGTACTTAGTCAGCTCATTGACTCAATGACCAAAGATTGGAAGAACATAAAAAAACATGAGGAACTTCAAATTATGTGGAAGAATGCTAAGCTAAGTCGATTAATGTCCATAATAATAATTTCATTATCTGAGGGAACAATTATCGCATTTGCCATGGTATCTTTCTTCAATATTATAAAAAAACAAAGGATAAATAGCAATGCAACTGAGACTCTTAAACCATTATACTTCAGTGCTAAATTTTTCTATGATACCCAAAAGAGTCCACAATACGAAATAACATGTATATGTCAATGTTTTTCTACAATTTTCGCAGCCTCTGCCTTTGCGGCCATAGACGCCTTTTTCGCTGTCCTTGTACTACATGTGTGTGGTCAGCTAAACAATTTAAGAGAGCGACTTTTAAGATCGCCAAAAGAAGTCACTCTGGGTAGTGAAGGATTTATAGCAATGCTTTCATCTATCGTTAAAAGACATGCATATCTTAATAGGCGAGTTAGAATACTATCAAATAAAAAATATTAAATTTAATAAAAATGCAATCATTAATATCAGTTTCTAGTCTACCATTAAATTATTAATTAATTATTATTTAATAATATTATGAAATATATATTATTTCCGTTTTAGATTTGCAATTGCTATAGAAGATGCATTTAATATTGTCTTTTTAATTCAAATGGTAGCAACCTCAGTTGTACTTTGTCTTCAAGGTTATCAATTAGTAATAGTAAGTAATTTATTTTTAAAATATACAGTAACTTTTATCAAGTGAATAAAAAGTTCAAACATTATCATACTTGAAATTACGCTTAAGAAAAGTTAAGAACAGATAACGTTCAAAAAATTCTTGGTCTCTTATATATGCATTTTTCATATATCTCACCCTCGCTAGAAAAAGCTTACTTTCTCCCCTTGTTGCATAATGTACTATTATTTAGACAAATATTTTTTTTAATATTAAAAAACATTATGCGAAATTATATCATAATTATTACAATTCTGAATTAGTCATTTACATTATTTTAAGTACATTTGAAGTTTTTATTAAAATGATTGTTTAAGAGATTTATTTTTTATAATTTAGATAACAACCAACAAAGATGGAATTCCACTTATAGAACTTCTTTTTATGTTATACTTTACCTCTGCCTACGCCTTTAGTCTTTTTGTATATTGTTATGTTGCCGAAATTTTACGCTCAGAGGTAAACTCATGCATTATTGTTTAATCAATATTTTATTGTAAAATCGAAATAAAAAATTATAAGAAATTGGAATTGATATGAATTTCCAATCTATATAAATTTCAAATAATAATCAATTCAAAAATAAAGTAAGTAGTAAAATAACTTTTCTTAGTCACATGATGAATTATTTTTATTATTATAGAGTATGGCTGTAGGCGATGCAGCTTACGAAAGTGATTGGTACCATTTGCCGTCGTTAGAAACAAAACTTCTAATTCTTATTATGAACCGAGCAAAGCAACCTTTTGAAATCACAGCAGGAAAATTTGCAGCCTTTTCTTTAAGCCTATACTGCAGCGTATGTATATCAATATTTTAAATATTTTCTATAAAAATGAATTTTTATTGAAAACGTGATCTATTTAATAGCATTTTTATTCAAAAATATTAAGATTGGCCTTTATTCGTAATCATGTATTAATTTTTTTATAACTATTTAATAAGTTTCTTATAAAAAATTTTTTTTATTATGCAGATTTTGAAAACTTCTGGAGGATATTTATCGATGCTACTTGCGGTGAAAGACAGAATAAGTAACTAATATTTAAAATGTCCATTCAAAAAGATTTGTCAAAATTACAAATATTTGCTATATAATTAATATTTGATATCTTGTTATAAAATAAATACTATCATAGTGACTTAATGTTATGGTTGTTGTTTTTTATAATCATCTCAATTTTAAATTTTTTATTTTATTATCCTGTTAACATACTAACAACAACTTTACGCCCGCTAATACCCATTTAAATATTCAATATAACATGGCTTGGTTTTAACACCTTACTGAATATCTCGACTAATTACTCAGTTTGCACGAGTCTACTCAGGTACTCTAACGATACAATGAGAGTAATTAATTGGTATTGGTACGATAATCACTTAGTTCAAAGTTTAGTGTTCCGCTATAATGAATGATCTTATCTGATCACTTAGAATTGTGTCAATTTTGTCAGCAGTGCACAATCGCATACTGTACTTGCTGAGATGAAGTTTGAACACAGTGGACAACTCCTGATTCGAAATCCGATCATGATCGATCCGTTTAAATTATATTTTTTAAATTAAAATTCTTTCCAACCTTTACCCGTAATTATAGAAGATTGGCGAAAGATTTGATAATATTCCTCGAAGAAAATACATACTCATTATTGAGCTTATAGACACATTTCTTGATAATCATAAATTCTATTATGTGATAATGATTATCTTTAATACTTAATTTTACAGCATTCTTCTTAATTCTCGCTTCACTTAGGCAGAAAATATTTTCTCAAGAGTAATCTACGACTTTAACTCATAACCTTAGAAGAATTTTCAAAAAATTTTTGTGTGCGTTAGTACTTGTATGTGTGTGAGTGTGTATGTTTTGTTTTTTATATCCTGGCGTAATATCTAAAACACTTGATGGATCTTTACCAAGTTTTGTGTACACTTGTATTACCAGATGAAGTGTGTAATCTGATCTAATCTAACTCGCTTAATGCTGGAACAACATCTTACAGCAAGCATCCAGAGAAGGGTGGGTAGTGCTTCATTAAAGAGTTCACACTAGCTACCTTGAATAACACGCTGTGTTAGACGCTTTAACCTACATAAATAAAAACAAGTACTATACTTACTAGTACTATCTAGTTAGTATAGTACTAAAACTAGTACTATACTACGTATACGCGCCGGAAAAAATATTTTTTCGAACGTGTACCTAAAATGGCAACGCCGCATATTTGACCACAGACGTAAGATAACCCCCAAGAATCATCGAGTTCCGATCTCTAATCTTCGTTACTCTATGATGGTATATATTATGACGTTATCATAAGAATAGTCCG
>UELX01003595.1:0-22469 GCA_900480035.1 Eupelmus urozonus
TACAGAAAATTGTATTTCCTCTGCGGATTTACACTATCATTGTAAATGTAATGTAATTACTACTGGTATTAAATAAATAAATAAATAAATAAATAAATACTTACATCAGCTATATCTTGTTCCGTTGCTCTAAAAGGTAAGCCTCTCATATGTACACAATGCAATCCAGCATTATTACCGCCCCAATTATCATTGCCTCTAAAATTACCACTTCCTTTCATGTCCATTGCACCTCTCATTCCACCGCCCATATTATTTCCACGTGCTGGGAAATTGTTGCCGGTGTTCCATCCTAGACCATTGTCAAAATCTAATTCAACAAATAATGAAGAAACATTTATGATTATTATTTATCATTATGGATTATGCGTTATTGGAAGATTAAATTTTCCATAGTTTTACATGCACATTCATTAACAAAATTTTTAAATGAATGAGACAATTAAAAAATTTTGTTTAAATACTTTGGAATATTAATTTCAAATGTTGCACAGAGTTGAAGTGTAGTTTTATGAAAGTTAACTATACATCTTGAATTTTTATACTTTGCAAAATATAATTTTTAATATTTAAAAAATAACTTTTTATTTCCTTAACCATGAACTTTCCATTTTTTAAATTAACTATTAAAAATTTTTTTTTTTCAAGTTTCTACTAACCTCTATTTCCTCCTCTATTTCCTCTACCATTGTTGTTGAAACGATTCATTCCACCAAACCTACTTCCGCGATCATACGGAGCTGGTCTTTGATTAAATCCACCCATTGGACCCCCACGCATCTTGGGACCAATGCTAGCTCGGACTTCTGATAAACTGCTTCGGAAGATTTCAATGTATCTGTTGAATGCCATGAAGAAATGAATTAAAAAAACTTATTTAACAAAATGTGTAAAATTACCTTTCATTTCTACAGAATGTAATTTATTTTATTTGTAAAAAAATATCACATTATATGATAACAATAAAGGTAAATTAGAATAGATTTTTAATTCAATATGTATAAATTATTTAAACAAATATCTTTCAATAGAACATTTTATTACAAGTGTAGAAGTTAATTACTTACATTGAGAGAAAATTTGAAAGAGGTAAAAATCAACTTATATATAAATATCAAACTATATGTTAAATCACAAGAGCGAAATAATGTTTCACCTTTATTGCTTTGTTAGATTTTTATGCAATTGTAAATAAACTTTGTTGAAATAAAAATTAATTCTACTTGACTTTTAAATAAATCTTTTAAAGTCAACTTTTTTATTCAATAAAGTTATATTAAGTATAAAATAATTGACTTTAAAATGATTAAATATTTACAAAAGGCAAATATTAAAATTTAAATATTAAAATTTACTTATGTATGCACAAAAACATAGTTTACTTACACTTGCAAATTATAAAAATAAATGATAATAAGTTTTACTACCTCCGAGAGCCCACCCTTTCACGGTGAATTGCCTCGGGGCAGCCCTACCCACCTCCCATGGTTCTAGAAGTCGATGTAAAGGGGTACTTCCCGCCCGAAGCCCCTACCCATTGGTTTCGCTTAGGCCAACAGTACTTTGCTTACATACGACTCTTTTTCTTTTACAAACTTCCAATTAAACAGTTTCTTTATATAGTCTTCATTCAATTTAAAATAAAAATAATAATTCATTTCTATCAATAAACATTTCATTAAATTCAATTTACAACAATAGTAACAATTACTTAAAAATATAAAAAATAACTAAAAAGAAATTTTTACATTAAATTAATTTTTACAAGCACTAAATTTTATAAAGAAACTGTAAAATAAATTTTCTCCCATGGTATCAACTGTGTTGATAAATTTATGTTATCTACTATATCATATAGAAGGTAGAAAAAATCATAAATATACCCAAACCCAGCTCAGTGCCCCACCTGTGTCCTATCTTTTCCTTGTGTTTCTGCAGAGCACGCTCCGCAACATCTTTGTTAACAAACTGAACGTAAGCCTCCCCAGTACTGCGGCCCGTGTAGTCTGTCGGTAGTGAAATCCCGTTCGGCAATATCTCCAACCCTGACCCACATAATCAAACAACGAATTGTAGCTTAGCGCCCATTAAATGTATTCCAGTTTTAATTTGTTTTAGTCTTTTATAAGATTAAAAAATTTGTATTAAAATACCCTTAGGAATAAAATAATGTATTTTATAGCTATTTACTGATTGTAAAGAGAAAAATTACTTCGTTTCTTTATGTAAATGAGTATATTAATTATAATTATTGTAACTATAAATTTTCTTTTATCTGTATTTGTTTTCATGTCAATTTCAAAAAATACTTAAGATTAAAGTTATAAAACTATTATCATTATTAATCATTATTAAAATCAAAATTTAAATTATTTTTACTAATATTGTACTACTACTTATAAATACTACTGTATATTATACAAAAAATGTATGTTTATACAAAAATATTAATAGACTTAAGACAATTTTGTAGGTCTTCTAAAGAGAACTCTTACTACTTACCTGCATTTTTTTATTATAAAGATAAAGACATATTCTCTAAATTCAATTATTTTATTAATTATCAGAATCCGCAAATTAGTGAAACATGTAAGAAACTAAGAAATTTTGTAAATCAAAAATAAAAATTGTAAATATGAATATTGCTAAAGTCAAACATCCAATATAGCTTCAAGCATAAATTATTATAATAATAAATTATGTTTTTAATAATAAATAATAGCAACAAGTTAGTCATATTTCATAACTAGAATTTAAGAAAAAAAAGATAAAGTATTTGTTCTCTTACTTTCAGAAAAAATCTATTTTTTGTTATTTTAAACAATAATTTGCAAAAGAAAAAATTATATTTAATATGATTTATTTTTAATATTAATAAAAGATATTTGGAAATATACCTGAGAAAAATTGTGCAATTTCTTCCTTTGAACAGCCAAATGGTAAACCTCTTAGTCTAACACAGCCATCATCCATGGCATTTTCTAAATTCAAGCCACTTCTTTTAATTACCCATTCCATCTCCCCCCTTTTTGCTTTAAAAACTGAAAAATTAAAAAATTATTTTTTTTCAATTATTTATTAATATTTAATGAATTAATATTAAAAATAACTTTAAAACTAGAGTGAAATATATATTAAGTATTCAGAATCCCATAGGTAATATGAGCTTTTAATATGAAACTCTCTTTATTAGCATAAAAATAAAAACCATTTTTTTAAATTACTTATTGTAAAATTGTTGGTAGTAATTAAAACAATAGATTGGCAATAAAAAAGTTTATAATGATTAAAAATTTAATAAAAAAACTTAAGTTTTGGTATACTTTTTTAACAAGAATTTTGTCAGCATAAATTAATAATTTGGAGTTATTCTGTGCCCAATGAATGGCGTATCAAGAAATTCTCTTCTTACATTTTATGCTTTATCTGAAATGCTTTCTTTATTTTCATGAAATAGATATTACTAAAGAAATAATATATCTCTATGTTTGTTGTATTGTTCATGTACATCCTCCTATCTATGCATATACAATGCTAATTATGTTATACAATATATACGTATTGACAGTACTCATTATCATCTATTTCATCTATGTTTCTAAATATGTTAAGTATATTACAAAAATTATACCATACAATTAAAATTTTTAAAGTATTATATTTTAAAGATTCAGAAAAAATTCAAATTTTAAAAACTTATAAACTACGATACACCTGCCTATCCACATAGTGATTTTGGGATTTATAATTTTTATTATACTTAATGTTTCTGTACCGATAAAATACATTGTCTATATGGGTCAATAAAATATATATTATTAGCCATGCAGTGTGCATATATTGCATAAATAAAAATTTTAAAATATGGGCAAGATTATTTTATATAAAATTCCAAATTGAATAGATTTTTATCTTATTTATCAACATTATATTTTTGTACTTATAGTAGAAACTATAACAGAGATGTATTATTTCAATTTGGAAGATGTTTAATAGTCTATTTATATAAAAACATGATTCCTTTAGTATTTTTCATGCACCCTAGATATGTACGATATTAGATTTAGATCTTATAACTAAATTATTAAAATATATAATTTAAATTTAAAAGAAAATAACCTTCAATATAACGATGACCCATGTGATCTCTGTCCCTTTTGCAAGCTTTTTCTATATCTTCTTCGGAATCCATTTCAATGTAAGCTTCTCCACTTGGTCGTCCTTCTCGAGACATCGTCATGTGAATTCCTGCTTTGCCATGAGAAATGCTGCAATCTCCAAAAAATTTCATAATTTCATCAACAGTTGTTGACCATGGCAAGCCTCTGACTTTAACCACAAAGCCTTCTTCATTATGCTCGTTTCCGTTTGCCATTTTGGACTTGTCTGTAAATAAATTTAACTGTTAAATAAAGGATCAATTAAACAAAATTTGAAACATTAGATTTTACATGAACAAATAAAATTTTATCGTAAGAATTATAAAACTTAAAAATAAGAGTAAACTTTTGTTTTTAAAGAAGAAAATCGCATAAATATAAACAAGCGTCTGCATATAATAGCACATAAAGCCGTATGGATATAATAAAACGTTATAAAGAACTTTACACTATAATACTCACATTTCCTTTTATTTAAAGCAGTAACTGGAAAAAATTACGCTTTTCGGATATTAGATTATTATTTGAAAATCGTTTAAAGTAGTTTTATTACGGAAACGAATCTCGCTTGTGGCTATACTCGATCCTTGAGTCTGAGCTGTTTTTACTCGCTTGTTGGCATTTACAAAATGGCGCTGAGAAGCAAGAATAATTTTTTCCTAGCTAGACGGAAATGACGCCACGCTACTACCGCTATAGGAGCCTTAGGCCGGAGACACACTAAAAGAGTATAGAGAACAGAGAATAAGGACTTTTGCGTCGTCTATACGTAAAACGGAATATTGATCCTGATGTCTGGTCAATAAGCTGACCGTATTGCTGTCTTTATCTTACGCACGCGTAAAAGAAGGTAAGCATATATATAGTGGTACAATCAGTAGCTTACTTCATACGGCATAAGCACATATGGCTGAGATACGCTAAAATAATAGAGAATAAAGAATAAAATAAAAAATAAAGAATAAATAAAAAATACCATTGGTTACTATATATTTACAGCTTTTTCCCATAATTGTTCCATGTTCCGTGCATAAAAATTCTGTTATACGGAATCTATTGAGTTCATGATCTATGTCGGAAAGAAAATACGTGTAGTTTCCTTGTCATAGATTATGAATGTAGTAGATTCCGCACAAAAGAATTTTCATGTACGGAATTAGGGACGCATAACATGTATCTTGAAACACCTGTGAAGAAAGGCTCCAAAAGCTTATTTTTTAGACGTAGTAATACCGATATTATTATCCTATTCTCTATACTTTTTTGGAACGGGAACAGAAAAGGAATGAGTATAAGTGGGAATTTCTTTCCTTTTTTTCGAAATCCTATGTTTATGCGGTACCTTTATTTTTGCTTAGAATGGAATTTATAGTCGTGATTTATTCTCATACTTATTTCTTAAACTTTTAATATGACGGCTACGTTGGAAATGCTAATGTATAACTATATATGTATATTAAAAGATTTAGAAACAGAATCGCGACTATGAATTCCAGCCTTATTTCTATTTCTTCTTTTCTTATTGCTTCGACTGTACCTCTCGTAAAGCAACAAATTTATATTCATAATCGTTAGAATTTATTAGTTGTTAGAAGAGGAAATTAATAGTATATTTCATCATCTACAGGCTTGCCATCTTTTGTTTCTCTATATTTATTCTAAGAGGTAGAATCTTTCGACGGTACTGATAATTCATTTTTCATAAAGAAATTGAATGAATGTATTGTTCGTTTAGTAAATGTAACTCTAGTGAAAATTGCAAAATCTAAATAAATTTAAAAAAAAACGTTAGAAAGTGGAAGAAAATATGATACAATTTTAGGAAAGTATAAAAACAAATGTAAAAAAACGGAACAAAGTATACACTTATGTTGAATTTCGGAAGAATTTTATATTTTTTTAAAAACTTTAGTATGTTTCAGTACCTATACTTTATGACATTTTTATAGTTATCTGTTTTTTCTTCCATTTGTTTATGGTATATTTTCATTTGAATTCTCAATAATAAAATTAATATAGGATTAAACTTAATATAGGTTGTTCAACTACAGTGAATAATTAATCGGTGATCTCAGTGACCACCTGTAGTAATGCAATTGAAAGGATGATCATTTAAGTATCATAAATGTATGTAAATCCATTGTTATTATAGATTTTCACTATTTTAATTTATAAGAAACTAAAGGAAATTTCGTTGGCAAGAGTCATAAAAGGAGTTAGTTTAATTTAAAAATATGATAATTACTGTAAAGATTGCTAATATATAACTGTCTATAAGAATAAGTTTGAACAAAGTGTTCTTTATACTTTTACATATAAATGGACTTATAATTGGTTTCGAAATAATAGAAGAGAAAGACAAGTTGTCATTCAGATTTTATATAATTTTTATTATTCATCACGTGGCCTATTTCTCGCAATCATTTAAGCTTTACAAATTCTTTTAGATACATAAGCGTTCGTGCGCTTCATTCGCACCACATATATCCATACACACGCGCGCGCGCGCTCATACACATCACTTACATACATCCCAAATACGATCCTGATAGTCACAAATAATATTATAATGACGCCTATTTTCTTTTTTCCATTATTTTTATATTACAAGCAAATGACTTAAATTTTTTGCATTTTCAAATAGTAAAAGACTTAGGTGATGTAAAACCGACCTTTTTGTCAAGAATACGCAAGAATCCATTTTTTAGCATTTAATTTTGAATTTTTGGTGAATTTTTAAAGGTCAAGTTATTATTTAAATGAATAACAATAACTTGTCTTTATATTTTCGGAAAAATTAAAGATTAAATAGAAAATGGGTTGAAGTTAAAAACTATTAGGGTTTATTGTAAATCCGTAATTGTTTATAACTGTTATTAATAAATGTATGTAAAAAATGTATTTTCATTTATTTAGTTTATAACTAAAAAGTTTAAATAATGAGAATATAAAGTCTTATGAAATAATGCACTATTTGTAGCTAAAATGGCTGTGTGCTTTAAAGTACAACACCAGACTAGTGGATCTACTAATTAATAACAAATATTTAAGATCACGATCGATAGTCTATCGAAGATGCTTATGACTTTTATAAAAAAATCGTCATTCATACAAACCGCTGCAAAATGAGACCATCTTCAGTTATCCAACTGTTAAAATCAATGCTCAAATCGCAGCCATAGTAGATTTACATTATTTTGCCTAGCAGTTTTGTCGGCATACGTAATATTCCGGTCGCATGTCACTAGATGAATATAGTGACTTTAGTATGATCTGCTTGAACCAACAAAAATCAAACATTATTTGCAAAAAAAATATAATTATGAATTTTATGTCATCTTGAAAGTTATTAGCATACCTGCCACATTAATGACGAAATAAAACAGACAAAGGGTTAGTCCGTTTAAGGAGACGTCTTAGCTTTCTCTAAAATATCAAACCACGTTGCGTCGCGTTGTGTAAATTCTTCTGCACCCGTGGAATCAGATATTTCACAGGCTCGTACACTCTCTGGGGCGGACTTAATACTTGGTTTACCCTTATAAAATCAAAATATATTAAATTTTTCTATATAAACATACATTTTTAAATAATCATAAATTAAAATTTTTTTGCTTAGGAAGCGTGCGTGAGATTGAGCTTTGCGCACGGAGTATCAAAAACGTAGTTTGTAAGTTGCAAAATGAAATCTAATCTATCTTCCGAAATTGCCTTAACAGGATGTCAGAGTCGTTCTAGGCGCGACTGTCTAGAGTGTATAGCTTATAAAATCATGTTAATAACGATAAACTTATTAAAAATCTACAAACTGTTTGATACCATCTAGCAAAAATGCCTTTATTATGAAAATTTGACGATCTTGTATTTCTAGATTTTTGTTAAAAATATTAGTTTCATAATAAATTTATTCGGTTGTTTGCTCCATTATAGTAATAGCTAGAAGGCCCAATTCATGAAAAAATAATAAAAAATTTATGATTGTCTTAATGTAAACGAAATTATTACATCTGTCATACGGCTACGACATCCTCTTAAGTTTAAATTAATATTAGAAATTTTAAAATTATATCTCTCTTAATAATATGACTTACAGGTTTCATATGGTATACATTATCACTTAAAAGTTTGTAACACAAAGTATTTTCTGCTGCTGAGACGTTTCTGTCAGCTAAAGGAAATAGCGAGTTATCGCAAACGAGCTGTGTAATACTCGTTTTTCTTGGACATTCTACACAAGCCTCCAATTTTTGCGTTTCTTCACTGACTGATAGTGAGGCTGAAATTTGAGGATCCGCTCGGTGAATTGATGAGCGTGGATAACGTGAAAGACTGTTATAAGTCGGGCGGCATGGTCTTGCTTTTTGCAATTTACGGCCGCATTGTTTAGAAAGCATCGCCTAAAATATATTATATTGAATTAGTTTTTTTTTCACAAATTTCTTAAGGGTTTTGCAAAAGTAAAAAAAAACGTCATATCCTTCATAAACTTTTAACAAAAAAATTAGCGGCAATCTTAGATTTAACTTAGATTCATACAAGTACAATAAGATACTTAAACATAAAATTTTCTGCTCTTTTTGATTCTGGTATAAAAAGTACGGGTTTCCTTATTCCCATTTAAAAAAATTTCACCTTTAAATAACCTTCAACTTAGGTTTAATTTCAAATTCAAAGCTACCATTGAATTCCTTGGCAAAAATTACCCACGATATGACATTTGTTTTTTTATTACTATATTCATTCGATATATGTATTGAGCTTACACCTACATATGATCAAATTAACTTTACCTTAAAAGCATCACGAAATTTATTGGACATAATGTTGTATAACAAAGGATTAATTGTAGTTGACAAGTAGTAAAAAATACCAGATACATAAGTAAGCACCGTATATACTGGTAATACAATAGCTGATTTATAACCATCTTTTTTGTTGTTTTCGGCATATACGGCTAGAAGTCTTTGAGCATGGAAAGGAGCCCAACAAATAAAAAATGCTACTACTACTGCCACTAGAAAAAGTAAATATTTTAAATTTAATTTATGTAATTTTAATTTGAATATTAAATTTGAATATATTGTATGCAGAAAGGTTACAGTTACTTTCAATAAAGACACATTATATGAGTTCTACTGCCATAAGGCAACTCCGATGTTGAGATTGGGTTCTATTTCGTAATTTAAAAACTATGATTTTAGCTTATACAGTTCATAGAATTTTTTAATCTTTCATCCTTCAATGAATATAGTAGAATGGTGGAAAACTTAAAAATTCAAAGAATTTTATAAATTAAAAGAGTAATTTGTAAATTACGAAAGGGAACTAGAACCTACTTCCAAGATTGCCTTAAAGTCTACATTATAATTAGTTTTCAACTCTTTTATATTCTTCTTTTTTATATTCGGATTTATAAAAAATAGTTATTATTTAAAAGTCGAATAAGACTTAAGAGTATGTTAGAAATTCAGATATTGAAAGTGAATACATGCTATGGGACTTCAAAAAATGATGAATTCATAGAATTTTATATTTGGACTGATTCAAATCATTTGAAATTATTTAATATACATACATTTTCTATCAATAAAGTTCAAAATATAAATATATAAATTAGATCAACATACCTAACATACGTATTACATTTCTCTGTGCTCTACCTTTATTCCTAGCACTTTCTGATTGTCCAACGTCTCGTGCTAAAGAATTACTTTTGACAACTGTTATGAGCCTTGAATTCCTCAACTTTAGACCAATGAGAATATAGAAAACTGTTATTAAGGTCATTGGAACTACGAATAATAATATAGTTGAAATTTCAAAGGCGTGATCCATAAACGTCCATTTAACAGAACAGGTTGCACTACTTTCAATTAGTGTGCCGTTAGTTAATCTCTGATAAACAATTCCGAATTGAATCGCTTGAGGTATCGCTAAACATAGAGCCAAAAGCCAAATAGCGATCACAAATTTGACTGCTCTCGATAATTTGGACATCGTATGTGAAAGAAATGGGTGGCATATGGCTACGTATCTAAAATAATATAAGAAAATTTTATAATTTTTACTTATACTGTTTTACGTTTGTTTATTATAAGTTTGTGTTATAACAATTTTTAAACAAATAAATAAATCATATTATTTTATTAGCTAAATATTGGGTTGAAATTATTATTTTTAAATTAGAAATTTTATTATCGGTAACGTTACATTAAACGTTGCACTTGTAAGGCATAATGGAGCTACATATATCAAAATAAATTATTTTTTTAGTACGTTAAAGTTTTTAATAAAGATACTAATAAAATTTGAATATAATATTACAAACTTTGAAACTAAATTGAAAGTGTATGACTACAGGGTAACGGTATCACGTCTGTTTTAACTGATTAAAATTAAAATTTTATTAATAAAAATGAATCAATAATCAATAATCACGTGACTCTGCAATAAGCGTCACTGTTATGTTTCGAAAAATTATTGCGGAATGCCGATATAAATCCCTGCGAGCACGAGAAAAACAGAATGCGCGCTGGAAAGGAGAATCGCGTCAAAGAGTCGCCGGTAATAGTGGCGTGCCGACACTGAGTCGAACTTGCGCACAATTCAGATGTGAAGTTGTGAGTTATTAACGTAGCAGCGCTCTCTTACAGTGGGGCCAGCATCTAGAGATGTAGTATATAAGAAGTAAAGTTTGAGTGATTGTACACTAAGAAATAAAATTTTATCCTTACAATAAAAATCTAATTGATTTAATAATCAAGCATTTCAATTAAGTAGTAAATATTTTTCTCAGCGTAGAGGGAGAGATAATTAGATTCTGCTAAACCATGAGTTAGAGTTGAGAGCCTTTACATAGGACAGATGAACGATAACGATAATAACGGAGTGATTATAACCTTTCGACTTTTTTCAGCGCATCTGCCAAGTCACTAGAACATGAAGAATAGAATGGATGTCAATGTCAACAGATCAGAATCACATCAGCACAGCATATGTGACATTTATATATGTACATTGGACATTAGATTAGTGCGGTCTGCAGTCTAGAAGAGGTCACCCGAACATCGAGATGAAGACCAGCTCCGGATCCGCAAAATCAGGTCAGTCGATAGTATTTAAGTACGAATTACTAAAAACGTTTTTACTTAATTTCTGTACAATTAATGAATTGATGCTATATGTACATAGCATTCAAAGTATTGTTGGTATACCTATAGATACGGTATATATATAGCTTTACTTAATCTTTTGTATACCCCAGAGTTGGCGTTACCCTGTCTTAAGGGATGTGCGCCTATACTAATCCTGTAGTATCACACTACATCTTGTTTTATAAGCAAGGGATCTTCTAAAGTTGATCACAAAAATTGTAGGATAAAATTAGATTGCAAAACTGCAGGGAAATGAATCTTAAGAATAATTTAGCTTTAAATCTTGAAGCCTTGTCTTTTATTTATCTGTAGAGTAGAGAACTTGTTGATAAAGTTTAATCAAATTTTGTGACCCGAATATTATATAACAATTCATTGACTCTTAAATTGCGATATTTTAATCAAAATCATAGTATTCTATTTTTTTTTTTAAATATGAAATAAGATTTTTTAATCCATTAATAAATTTTAAATATAGTAATAATTTATATAGAAAAAGCATTTACGAACCTCTCAACAGTAAAAGCTGTAATAGTTAGGACAGTCGCATTAGCTGAAGTTTCTGCAGCAAAGCTTTGTATAATACAAAAGTGTTCTCCAAAGACATATGGGTAATTCGACCATATATAATACATTTCAGATGGCAATCCACTAATAAGTAGTAAAAGGTCTGAAATAGCTAAGCTGAAAAGGTAATAGTTGGTAGCCGTATGCATAGATTTATTGCGAGCTATCACAACACAAGTTGATACGTTGCCTATTAATCCAGAAAAAAATATTGTTGTATATATAATGCTTATAGGCACAACAATGTAGAGTGGATCTCGGTGGAAGTTGTTTAAACTTGATTCGATAACAGTATTCTTGTCATCATTTTTTGTTAATGAAGGTGTTTGATTTCTGTAATAATCTACATAAGTCATTTGTAACCCAGGTGGAAGCCTCCCATCCGTCAAACCGAGTATACCTTCATTTAACATTGTTGCTACGAATTCACGTGTATTCAAATGATAATCACTTGCGCCCAATTTGACGAACTTTTTGCCATTTTTATTAAGACTACATCGTTAAAGCTAAAAAAGAAAGTAATTAAATCATTTTAAATGAATTATACATATATTCACTTAGCTTATAACTAAAAACGTACTTTCATTTTAAATTAATTTTAATATAGCTCTTTTCATTGTTACACTTGTAAAAACAATCTTTCCCTACAACAAAACTTTGTTCTTTTTTATATTAATTCATATAATTAATAATATATATACATTATATGTTATTAATTATATGAATTAATCTGTCACCGCAAAATTATAATATTTATAGATTTTCCTACTCTCGTGGTGTAAAATACAATTTGATACTCTTTAGTAAAGCGAACTCATATACACACCCATAGGTATACATACCGTTAAACCCCATGTACTTTTTCTCTCTTATATTTTTGCTTTATAAAATTTATTTAAGGTGTAATTACATTGTCTATTTAAAAAAAAAAATGTTTTTTTGATACTCTCTACGAAAAGCATGATTTCAAAAATGATTGAATCAAAAAGCATATGCTGTATCTTGCTTAAATATCTCGAATCAAAAAAATGCATATCCATCCAAGAGTGAGAACGGGAGTCCTTGTGTGGCTTTTTTACAAACAAACATCCACACGAGGCTAAAATCACTTTTTGCACTAGATTTCTTATGAAAAGTTTCAGTTTAGCCGAGCACTACTCAAAACTTAACTTTCTATCAAAATTTATCAAATAATCTTGTATTGTCACTAAATTAAAATTAGAATAAGATGAAAGAGTTTCTAGTTATTCAACAAAATACAATTTTAAAGATAAAATATTATCAATCTTTCCGAGCACCATTATTCTCTTAAAGGAGATAGAGCAGATATTAATTAATTGATAACTAGGAGAATATCAGATTTGCGGGCCACCAATTTTGTTAAAACTTTCGGAGATGATTTCTTATAATTTCAATAATTAAAATCTTTTTTCTCAGATCCTAATTCCTTCTTCATTAAAAGAAGTGGATGTTTGTGTTCGTTAAAATATCTTTGTACAATTTACTAAATACTATCAAAAATGATATTCTTGATTCTTAGATACTGCTTGCGGATTTTTAAAATCGAATATTTTTAATTTTAAAAGCTTAAAAAATACAAATAAACTTTATAAGAAGCCTGTTTATTAGTATTTAGAATTTTTAAAGATAAAATTGTTAGATTTTAATTTATTCCATACTTTCTTCAAAATCTTAACGTAAAGATGATTTTTTGGTTCTCGTGTGATAAAATACGATTCGATACTAATGCGTAAAGTGATTTTTGCCTCGTTCAACTTTTCAGCCTTGTTTCGCTCGGGCGAAAAACATCTCACGAAGCAAATAACTACCTTCCACACCCGTATTGATATGTCCTATTAAAGATTCAGATATATCCATAAAAATAAGAGTATTTTATAAACACGAAGAAGAAATTGAAATCTAATTTAGGTGATTTTTTAATCGTTAAATGTATCAAATACTATCTTTAAGAGTTGCAGCAGTATTGTTGATACACATATTTAACACTATTTTAATGAAAATGAAAATGATTCATAATATTTGCAAAACAAAGCTGTTTATGTTTTTATTTCTGAAAGTATAGTTTTATATTAGGCGTATATGAATTCTAGACATAAAAATATTATCTAATTTATAGTTTTTTATAAATTAGATTGCATAATTTCAAAGAATTTAAATATTTATTCGTTGTTTTATAATTTTATATAAAGTTTTACGGTTTTGAAACAAACGTTTCTATTCAAAAACTTCATTTGCATTTTGTTATCAATTTATTTAATATAAATCTAGAATAAGTTCAACGAATCCATATTTTCTTTTTACACGGAAAAGAAGCTCATTAGACTTCCACATTTATTTTTCGTAATGACGGCCCTGGCATTTGCACGTAATTGATCGATCTAAATATAACAGTGCGCGGGGCCTCCAGTCCCGATGCTCAACAGTGTCTGGAGTTTAACTATAAATATACATGTGGGTGGTTCTGTCGTAACTATCTTTTTTTAGGCATAGAAAAACTTCCAAAATGTTTATCATTTTTACTGGATGCAGTTTCTAGAAGCTGTTACGTGATTGTTATGGTACGGTTATCATATTAATAATAATTGATCATATTGAATCATATTGATATTAAGTCTAAGGATAATCATTTTTATACTGTAAAACTGAATTTATATTTATTGTATTAAAACATGAGTGCAATTTTACATTGGAAATTAAGATATTACCTTGTATGTTATAAAAAAATAAGGTAAACAATTTTTTTACGTAACTATGCTGAAAAACTAAACGCTCAGACATCTTTTGCTCATTTATTTTAAAAGTTATATATTTAAGCATTTACAACATTTTACAAACTTTATAATACTATTATAAACACAAAGTATTAAAATGCCGAAAACGTAGTTTTAAGTAATACTTTAGACTTTATATGTTTAATCAAAAACGTTGCCGTCACGGCAGAATTATCCATATACATAATTATGAATCAATTTACGTAAACTGATTAGTATTCTGATAGTCAGTTTTTTGAGTCTTCTAAATTTTAGAATTATTTCTTAATTAGGTTATAATTCTTTCTTTTTCGTATTGATTTAAAATAAAACCATATGATAAAGTTATATATTCTTAACATTATTAACGGTTTTATACATTCTATTAAATGGTTGTTCCAATAAAAAAAATCAAGTGAAATATTTACGAAATTTCGTCACATGACAAAAAAAAATGTTATTAATTGCACAAATAATAAGTTATCTTGTAACTTAATCCACCAAGTAAAGAAAGCTACCTGAAGTCGATAATTACAAAAGGTGGTACGTAACTTTATAAATTTGTCTCTGTAAAACAGAAAAAATCACTTTTTGATAGTGATGTATACCTTTCAGGTTGTAATTTTGTACGATCCAGATAATAAAACCTAGTTCACCACTAATAGTACATTTCGATATGGGTGTGGAAGGTGAGCTTTTTCGCCCGAGCGAAGCGAAGGTGAAAAGTCGCATGAGCCAAAAATCATCTTACACACCAGTATCGAACCGTATTTTATGTCACGAGAGCCAAAAAATCATCTTAAAGTTAGGATTTTGAGATGAGAGTGGCACAAAATGTAATTTTATCTATTTTACAATAACGAAATAAATTTCGCGTGACAAATAATTATCCTAGTTGTGTAGATTTTGTCACGTGATTGATTGGAAACAAATTATGTTACTAACAAGGATGGGTTCTGGTTTTTAGATCATTGATTTTTATACAATTTCTTATATACCTCCTGGCACTAAATAATAGAGAGAAGGACTTCTGAATTAAAATGCAACTTAAAGTTTAGTTATATTGACTCTCATTGAATTTTCAAATGATTCAGGACTATGAACTGTCATAAAAGAATATGTATGTGGCGTGTACCTGACTATTATAATGAATTTATCATTCATTTCGAAACTACTGAAAACGATGAAAAGTAAATTTATTTATTAATTAAATTCTTTTGAACAATTTTAAACTCAAGCTCAAGTCTAAATCTATTGTGATAGAAGCAACGTATATGTTACTAGAGTGAATAAATGATGTGATGAAATTCATAAATTATACTTTTACCATGAAAGTTAAATTAAAAAGAATTCAAACTGCTGATTATCTAATAAGTTATATTTGGTGATTACAACCTTAGTAACATTAATTGTTCTTACAGTATTAAATTAAGTTTTAAGAGAACAAACTATACCCGAAGTCAAAATATCGACACTTTAACTTTTAAACCTACACCACCTACTTTTAAATCTAAAATAATTGTGTCTGATTTTATCTAATAAAGTCTACACTTTAGATTTACTGGTATACACTGACTTGGATTTCGATTATTAATTTTTCAAATTACCTAGCTCGTATCGATGAACATCATCCACCTATATTTAAGTTCATATCTCCATTTCTTTAAGAACACGTTACAGTAATACTAAATGTATAGTACTGAATATGATAGAGTAAAACACTCTCACAAACATAGATTATCAAATAAATTTTGAACTTCTATAATATTAACTGATTAAATAGAAGAATTTGTATTTAAAAATAACTTTATTTCAGGTTAAGAAGAGCTTAGAATTACTTACATTTAAATTCAAATAATTAAGATAGAATCTCTTTATTTAAAACATCAATTAAATAATTGTTTTCTTATATTTGTTTACTTTGACATATGCGTTCTATCATAAGTTTTATTCCTGCGATTATTATATTATCCTACGTGGAAGTTTACTCCAAAAAGTAACTCCTGTTATTAATCAAATAAAAGAAAAAAAGTAAAGTAAAATGAACAGCGTCATTAACTTAAAAGTTTACACTATTGGGAACATTTTTAAATTATATTGAAGTCTTGGAAAAAATTACTTAAAGAATTACATTTAATAATAAATAGTTAAACAATTTTAATTTAATTAAAAACAAAGTAAATCAGTAATTTTCATAGAAGTTCAAAATTTTCAAATGTTTAATTGATTTTATTGGCAACTAACATAATAGATCACTAATTTTTATACTAATTTTGAGAGGATGTTTCTCGTATTAATTATGGTTTTTATTCAACAATTATCATCTTAAAATTTTAGGCAATTCCTTCACAAATCAACTTTTTATTTCTGTAAAGGGCTCTTCTCTATTTATTAATTAAAATAATATAAAAATAAAGTAACTTTAAAAAAAATTTATAATGCTAATAAATAAAACAAGGCAAAAAAAATCATAGTTTTGTGAATAAATAAGCTTTAAATGCTTTTATTTTACAACATTCTTTGGATGTTTAAGTTTTTTGCTATTTTATTGATTAAATATAAAAATTTAAAAGTTCTAAAAATTTTATAAACTGGAAGCGTAATTTATAAACTAATTCATAAAACCTACCCTAATCTCTGAAGTCATTTAGTTATTATCTGTTTATATACTCTAAACTGATACTCAAAAGCTTTATATATTTTTCTTCATGTATTTTTTATTTATGTATATATGCATACATTTTTAAAAAATTGCAAATAAATAACATATCTATTCAAATTGTAAGATTCAATCTTCAAAAAATAATTGTTATAACAAATAATTATTACTGTTTAAAGTTCTTTACTGTATATATTACTAACATTTTATACCACTTCAAAATATTGAATTATTTAAAAATTTGAACGGAGTAAAAAAAATTCTAAAATTCAAGATACTGTTTATGATGTTCGTAGAAATAGTACGTCTGTAAGATTGAATTAAAATCTTCTTTGTTCATTACTTAATGTCAGAAATCAGTTCTGGAGCTTTTCATGAAAATCCATGGATCAAAGATCGAAATTCTGCTTTGTAAATTACGTGAATATCACATAAATCATTATGTAACCTTACGTGATTAATTACGTGACAAATTTAAGTAACATAATCACGTTATTCTTTTGAAAAAAGAAATGTGATCATTTGTAAACTATTAGGTAGTCATTACATATACGTAAAAATTTTAGGAAAAAAATACATAGATAGATAGATAGATATTTATTTTGCACTAGTCAAAAATTAATAACATACATGCATTTACTTTATTTTTTTTTTTTTTTTGTTAATATATTTACTTTTTTTATACTATCAAATTAATATACAATATTGATAATAAACGCTTATTTAGTTAAAATAATAAATTTTGTTTTTTACGATTCTAAAGTACTTTTTACATTTTTTTTGTTATTTTTTATTAATGCTAAATTAAACAATTTTAAATATTTGAAAATAGTGTAAAAAACAAGAAACTATGAATATAATTGTTTCATTGTAAATCGAGGATTTATAACTATTAAGAAATTAATTACTTCTTTAACTGTTAATAATTAAAATAATTTTCAAGAATAAGTCTTTTGGATTTTATGAACTATTAGCTTCACTAGTGTAACAACCGAATAGAGCTTTATGTAGGAAAAGCTCAAATTCACTTACCTTTATAAATAAAACAATAACCGATGTCTACTTCAATTAAGCAGCTTAACGTGCGAACACTATTAGGAAGAAGCAATTATGTGATCTCGCTTCTGATAGGATATTATGATGTCAGATATAAAACAATGTCGCAACACCCTATCGATGTCATATAGCTTACAGCTTGCGGTAGGCTATTTCTCGCGACTTAGTTGAACGAGAAAAAGCGCGCGCAACATTTGTGTCAGCGTGAATGCCCATCTCAGTTTTCTCTCTTCTCTCTCGTTGTTGCTTTCTCTCGATCCCTCTCTCTTTCTCTTTCCCGTTTCTCACTCACTTACATGCTCACTTATTTATCAAAATACCGAATGGCTTGAGGCGCATTTTGGGCGGCGATGTTCACTTTTTTATTTATTTACATTTTTCGTTAATGAGATGATTCGTATAAACTTGAAGCTTATATTTCCTACAATAATTTGCAGTAGATCTTTATCCAAAGAGTTTTAGAAAACACCAAATTCTTGATCACTTAGTTTCATAAAATTTGCATAGCAGCGTTACATGTAAGGAAGAAAGCTTGATCGAACACTCGAAGAAAATATGTAATATGCATCACATACACTGGTAGTTGTATCATGGCCAGCTAAGTATATATAAAATTAAAAAGCTATTGATCTTTTAGTAATTTTTGACTTGATACTGAATCGATGCTTCGATCGACGGTAGAACAGAAGAACATATACGAGGAAAAGAGAGAAGGAAACACATTGACACGCGCCGTAGAGAGTCGTGTAGCCGGTTGACCACTGGCCGAACGCGTTCCTACGACAGTGTAATCGCGACTCCCTCGGGAGCTGCGTTCACTTCTGCTCTGCCAGCTTGCTTTCGACTTTAAGAGGGGAGGAGAAAGAGTAGAAGAGAGCAAACGAACAGGCAATCGAGCGAGAGAAAGAAGGAAAGACAGAAGAACCCGTTTTGCTTCTTGCCTCAATAACGTTCCGATGATTTAGACAAGGACAGATATTTTTATATAGAAAGACTGAAAAAGTCCCAATAAAATGTAAATATCTTTAATGTTGCCTTAACTTAGGAATTAATCAACTCTTCCATAATTAATTCGCTCAAACTTAATTGTTCCCTATAAAACTTTTAATACATATTTATATTTCTATTAGTCAAATTTATTTTTATAAAATTCCTTTATTTTAGAGTACAAATTAAGCAAGATTTTTTCAAACAATAAAAAAGAATATTTCTTCATTATTTTATGCCTATATATATATATACATAAATCATACTTTTGACTTTTTACCTTTTTTGAGCATAGAACTTCGGGTAAAAATAACAAGCTTCTCGTTATTTAAGAATTTGTTACAAAAAATTCTACACTTGAGAAAGGGAACTATTGAGACCGTAAACCATGAATATATTTAAAAATAATCATTTTCCACATAAAGTAAATACAACAATGTTAACCAGCAAAAAAAGATAGATAAAATTCAATAAATATTTATACGAATCCAATCAATATTAGTCAGATTCAATAAATTTAACCATCTATTCAAACTGAATCGGTAATAAGAAAATTTATTTAAATGATGTCAATTGTAATTTGCAGAATCAATCATTAACTTTAACGAAATCGAAAAGTTAATATTGTAGACAGTAGAAGTAGACATTTATCAATTTTAAGACACTATGTATTCTCATTGATGACCAATCGACTCTAATCATCTAATATTAGAGCGATTGGATCTTGATGCGAAAGTACAAGATCGGTTAACAATTGACTTCAATCAAGTTCAATAAATATAAACTTGAATCGATTTTAATGCATTAACTCAAGGTCGACTATTAATTTATTACACTGGATTTGAGTTATTTTGAACTTTGATAGGAAAAAAAATTAATTAATATTGAAATAAGTGTTCACAATATCTAAACTGTTTTACAGAATATCGAAATTGGGTAATGTAACATGATTTTATATAAGTGCTTTTTATTCTATACTCATTAATTTTTATTGACATTTTAATAATATCGTAAAAAATAAAATAAGACCAAACTTTCTAAAAAATCCGGCAAGTTCATTTAAGATTTACTAACTACATAACAAATACAAATAGAGATAAAGTATTACAGGCCTCTGATAGAATTTGTATGTAAATTAACAAACGCGTGAAATATTTAAAAAGTTCTATTTTTTAATTATAGTTATTGTATAATACTATACTATTTAATAATATTTAAAAGTTGGGCTGAAGAGTAATATTACATGAATAATTTTTAAATGTAATTTTGCATTCGTATCCAAATTTATACATATATCATTAAATAATAGTAATTTATTGATTATAATGGTTATCGTAATGAATAAATTTTTTAAAATGGGAATATATTTTACACTTAAAATTTAAAGAATTTCTTATATCCATTCTATCATCAACATTCATATTGTGAAACATAAACATTATTTTACGAAAAAATTCATGCAATAAAACTGCAATCGATTTTATGCATACCGTAAAGAGATATGAAAAAATAAGAAAATGAAAATATGGAACTAATAAATTCAGTGAAGCTAAACGCGTGCTGCTAGTTAATTGTAATATATGTGTCTAAGCTGTGGCTAATCTACTAGTAATTAAACTAGTTTGTAAAACTCAGGTTAATGTTTAAAGTACTTGATAAAAATGGAAATAATGAAAGTCAGAAACCTATGTATATAGCCTGAAGCTGATAACCCAAAAATAGTTTGGGACTAAAATAGAAGATGCTTTTTGAGAGAGGTTTTTTACGAAGATAGTAATTAATATCAAAAGGAAGATAGAAAATAGAAAGTCTGCAGAGATAGTGAGAATATATTTTGGTAGTGTTGCCTACTTGAAGACCAGCGAAAAGTATCAAACACTTTATTCATCTCCGCTATAGCCTATACGCCATTACCATGACATGTTTTCTAAGAAAATGTTAATTTAATAATAATATTTCAGGGTTTCGAATTATAATGAAATATGTAACATAAATTATTAGGCTTTTAAGGAGAAACAGTACAAAAAATATTCCTTGTTTTATTGGCCTTAGCATTGATAATAATTAATTGTTATTATACATTTTTAAATTTTCACGACCTGAGACAGTAAGACAATGTTTTTATCTATTTTTTAAATCAAGATTAAAGTTATTTTGTTAAAAATTGAAGTCAAAAAACGAGAAATGTGGAATCAATAATTTATTCCTAGATATATCTAGGGAGAAATTTTTCATGTCATAATTCTCGTTTTTTGACTTCAATATTTAATAAAATAACTTCAATTTTGATTTAAACAATAGATAAAAAAGTTGTCTTACTGTCTTAGGTCATGAAAATTTAAAAATATATAATAACAATTAATTACTATAAATAATGGTAAGGCCAATAAAAAAAGTAACGTTTTTTGTACTGCTTCCCCTTAAAAGGAGAAAATAAATATATAATAAATTAATTCATATATTTATTAATTTTTCTTTAATATTTAGAGAAAATAGTACTTTTCGTACCCAGTGCATACAAAGCAGATTGGAGGATAGTTGTTTTAAACTATAACGCTGAAAAGTTATACGACCACGGTGCTTACTGTATTTTTTGTTATTCTGAGTCAATACTTCAACTTTATGGTTTATTTTAGAGCATAAATAAAATTTTGCGTTCATGAATAAAAGTCTGTTTTTTATTCCAGAAGATTATTTTATTAAGATTAACATGTTCAGTACTCGCATGCTAAAGACAAACTCCTCATTCTCTTTAGAAATAAGTTTTCAGGTCACAAAAATAAATTTTTATAAGTTTCCTTAAAGTTGCACTTTACAGATTAAAGAGAGGCCGTTCAATTAAACTTTACAGCTCAGATTCCTAAAATGTCATTACTGTGGCACCATCAATCAGTATTAAATAATTAAGCAATAGTATTAGTAGATGTTTCGAGATAAATTACATTTTATTATTATTGGTTAAACAATTTTTTCAATGCAACCCTGGTAGAAAATTTCACCGTAGAATCGTCAATTTATGGCGAGTTTTTTCAAAATTTACCATAAAATGGTGAACTTTTCACCCGTGAATGGCCATTTAATCATCTGGCAGGCGACGTTATTTGGTGATTGAATG